>JAJHUR010106520.1:1618-11997 GCA_027495735.1 Lutjanus campechanus
TTTTCCTGTGGTGGATTTTCTATCCCACTTCCACATTAAACTGCCAAGTTGTCCAATGAAACAAAGCACTAGAATTGATGACAGAGCGTAATTCCCACAACACTCATGAGGTACCACTGCTTGCCATGCAGCCAGTAGTTCACAGGCTGGTTTTGGGATTGTTGTGGCTAAGATGCCTGATTTCACGACAGCTTTTCTAAAAAATTGCGATGCATGGTGCAAAGTTTCCTGACATTGTTTGCAAAGAAACTGTGAATAGAAAGGTAGAGGTTTTTTTAGTATAATTCTTTAAAATCAAAGGCATCTTATTCCAGGGAGAATAAAACCACCCTCTATTCTGAGTGTTCTAAGTAATCTTACTGAAAAGGCTCACAAGTACATAAACTCTATTAAGTATTCCACAAAGAAGCAAAATCTCTTTAGAGCTCAAACTCAGCCACAATAGACAGCAATGACAAAGATTGTGTTCTTTTCAGTACCAGTGACAAAAAAAGAAAAGAGAAAAAAAAGTCGATAATAAAACAAAACATTGAATCTGCTCCCTGAGACATACGTGTATGACATTTGCACAGAGGACTGCTGTGGTGGTGGAACTCATAGGAAACAACAAATGACTGGTCAAATTTGTGGAAACGTTGTGCAGTTTGGACAAAATTGCAAGGTTGTGCCGAATTCACAGGGATTGGTTGAATTTGCGATTGAATTGCAACATCCTGGAGGGACTGGTTCATATTTAGGGCTTTCTATTTCAACTCAACCTGTGATCTTTAAAACCTAACCAAGTAGTTTTGTTGTGGGCTTGACCAAACCGTGTTAGAAAACTTGAAATAAATTTTTTTAAATCCCTGAAGTGATTTAAGTCCAAATATAAGTCAACAATAAGGTATACATGGGGATCAAACCTGAGTGGAAGGCCTGCACCTATTCATCCACCATAACCTAAATGATTTGTTAATTTTATACTATATGTCTTTCTGAGGGCTTTGTGACAGAGAGGCCTTTCTGCCAGAAAGTTTCCTGATTGACAGCTGTGAAGGGTAACTTTTTCCATGTTCCATGTATTAAATATAGGCTATTGAAAGTGAACCTATTGAAATGGAATGATTAAAACATAATGTATGCATTTTTGTCACATTTGTTGGCCATATAAAATGTTTCTAAGTGCTGCCATTGACCCCTGGGGCACAGTTTGAGAGCCCCTGGTTTACTGTGTAAAGAGTAAAGACTCCTACTAAAACTCTATTTACGTTGACATTATTACTGGAATCACTGTCTGTACGTTTTCAGTTCAACGATGCTCACAAATAGGAGCTCCTAGTCACTTGTTGTTGCCATGGTGAGTGGATGCGGCCCACTTTATTCTGCTTTGTTCAGCGTAGCCTGACTTTCTGAACGGGTTATCTGAAGCATGACGACTGAATATGTGCGTTCTCAGCATCAGTCATGTCCAGTCTGAAATATCTGGGTCACTCTGTGTTTGTGTGTGTGTGTCCTTGGTTTGTTGTCTTGGCCTTCAAAGGAGAGCAGTAATGGCATGGGGCCCTTTTTAATCAGCATGTCTCTATGTGTGAATGTTGTTGACCAGAGGTATTGACATCTCTCTCCATGTTCCCATAGAACTAGATAAACCAGCACTGTTAGGACCACGCTGTGAGTTTGACTGTTGTGCATGTACGTCTTTGGGAATCTGGTCTCTATGGTGATATCAGCAAGTGGACTGAACTTCATTCTGTGTGTGGTGCTCGTCTGTTTATAGAGAGAGACGGGCTACAACACAGTCCGTCACACTTGAGAGCAGTGCCTCCAGCAAAAACAGATCTCATTTCATTAATCATTAACAGTACCTGGGGAAATAATACTAAAACAAGCTGAATTCTATTGAAATAAACTAAAGAGGTTGGCAAGATACCCTTACAAGCATTACAGGAATTTCATTTTTTATTATGTTTTGATACCACATTAATAACTTTAATGCAATTTTAGATCTGCTCAACATTCTCCCTCCTGTTCACCAACACACCCCTGCAGTGGATCTTTACTCCCTGTTTGAAAGCCATTGTGGTAGAGATGTTCTTGAAGACGGTGACTGAGTCTAAATGAACATTTTAGTCTTTCTTAGAAGTTTAGGGAAAAAAGTGTAATTAGCTAATTTTTTTGTAATATTATAAAAATTTGTTCTTCCACTGACAGGAGGGGCATTTACAGACATGAATTGTGTTAGGATTGTAAAACTTGCTTGTCTTAAGTTGTGCTAGTGTTTTTGGACCCAAAGGCATAACTCAGACAACAGCTGGCAACAATTTAATTTAGTTTTATATAAAGAAGTTTGATGAGTTGAGGTTTGGAGAGCTTGGCACAGAGAGAGCTGGGCTGTTAGCTAGAATGCAAACTGGCATGACGCTGAGGGAGGCAGGCAGACAAATCACAGGAGGATAACAAACCTGAGGCACAGGTAAACAAAGAGTTAGAATTCAGGAGACACAAGAAAATACTGAACTTGGCCATAATGTTAGTAAGTGGAGTGTAGCTTGATGAGATGATGGATTGCAGGTGTGATTGGCTGCAGGAGTGAGACAGAGTGCCATGCCCAGACAAACGCACAGTCAGGCAGCGACAGAGAACAAACAGGGGACCAACAAGAAACACAAGAGAGGGGAAAACAGCCGAAACCCTAGGAATGAGGAAGAGGCACAGCCTGGACCATGACAACTTGTTTGCATTCTGTGAGATGTAGGAAATGACTACTCACGTTGCTTGATCTTGAATTGTGGAATGGGTTCCACTGGTGGGACATCCATGAGAGCAGCCACATGACACTACCCTCGACCATGCCGCATTTTCGGTGAAAACGAGCACTGTTAAAGTTCCAGCACGCATGTTAATGCCACAGTGGACAGACGACTAAAACAGCAAAATAGTGTCCTGAAAGTGACTTTTACATGTCAGGATATACCAACCCCAGCCACTTGGGGGAGTCATTCTTCCACTTTGATGGAGGCAGAGACTCACCAATCCTTATTTCTTTCTAACTTTTTCTGTGTAATGATGTCGCTTGTTGATCAGCAAAGACATAACATGACTGGTCACCTGACTAGCCAGAGGATTTGGGCTCCCGATAACTCAAAAGTGATGTGGTTTTCTATTTTATACATTTAAATTTGCAAAGACTTCAGAATTTGCCTTGACCGCCAGTCAAATTAGAGTGGTTGTTTTCACCCAAAAAGGTGTAGGGGCATCACGCAGGAGCAAAGTACGTCTATAGATGGTTTGCTCTCATCTATAGAGCCAGTGCAAGTGTGGTGTTGATGACCAGGGGAGAATATGGAGTGAAACTAAGCTGACTAAATATGATTTATTTCATTAAACTAACCTAAACTTTTGGCTTCTGAAGTGGGGCATGACAAAAAAAAAGTTTTAGAAACACTGACTTAAGTGGACCTAGATAAGCCAAGTTGAGGGGAAATTGAGACAAAAAATGATCTGAACATCAATGTTTGAATACATTTGACATCATGTGATGTAAGGACATCACAGAAAATAAATTTTCTTAAGGCTTTGTGCTCAGAACTGGTTGACTTTGGCTCATATCAAGTCTTATTGAGCACATTTGGATGCGCACGTGTCCCAATTATGATCAGGGTTATAGAGTATCCTCTTTATGTGTTTGCACCTACACTGCCTGGCCAAAAAAAGTCAAACGTCACCACCTGGATTTAGGTAAGAGCCTTCCACTGGATAACTACTGCAGTGATTAATGTGTTTCAGCTGGCAGCAAGTTATTTAAAACTAACGGATGCAGTGAGTAGCTTTTCTTTTCTTAAACAACCATGTCAGAAGACATATCCTGTGGTCATGGAAAAGATGTTACTCTGTTTCACAAGGGTCAAATTATTGGCCTGCATCAAGCAAAGAAAACAACTAAAGAGACTGATGAAACTAATAAAATTGGGTTAAGAACTGTCCAACGCATTATTAAAACCTGGAAGGATAGTGGTGAACCAGGAAGAAGTGTGGTCAGGAAAAAGTCTTGAATGATCATGATTGGAGATCACTTAAAATCAAAATAATTAAAAGGAAAAACAGCAAATCCTCACATTTGTTAGGTTGGAACCAAATGTTTTTGTATGAAAAATTACTAAACAATTATCAAAATAGTTGGCAATTTTCTGTCAATTAACGAATTGACTAATTTCGTTTACTTGCTGTTGGGTAGCTTCATTTATAACAAAACATGTTTTGTAAGCTGTTCTGTGTGCAAAAATGTCAATTTGTCAAGTAACTGATAACTAAAGCTGTCGGATACATTTAAATAATTAAAAAGTATAATATTTGCCTCTGAGATGTCAAAAAGATGTGAAAAAAAGACTCAAGTAACGTACAAGTACCTGGAATTTGTACTTAAGTAATTTTGTTACTTTCCACCACTGCACAGAACTGATGAACTAATTCTCTGTCTGTCTCCATGCAGGGAAGCATTCAGCAGTTGGCGATAAAAGATGATCCCAGAGCAGCTGAGGAGCAGTGTGAAGACGATGATCCTTATGTGAGAAAAACACACATACATAAAACACACAGAGGTGTCTGACACACAACAACCTGCTATTAAAGACAAAACTGGAGTTTGTTCTACTAATGATGTAAAACTCTGCACATATACATGGATCAACACCACCACCTAGTGGTCAAAGGCCTTCATTGAAAATGAATGGTCCACTTATTCACCTGACTTCTGCAGAAATCTGACAACTTTTTTTCTCCAGCCCTCTGCAAGTGTCATAGGGGGTACTTTATACATTATATAATTACTTCATACAATCTGACATTAGTCTGACATCAGATGTTTTCAATTGAATGTCCTTTCATTCTCTTGTTCTTTCTTTTTCTATTAACTTTGTTTCATTGGTTCTTTCATTTGTAACATATGTAATTATCAAAAATGTGGGACACTATATCATCATTGGCTAACAGATTTTTTTTTTTTTTTTGCTATGAGCTTGTTTCCTCAAACCAACATTATGCTATGTTTGCTAAAGGCTTCAGGATACACCAGTGGAGATGATGCTCTGGATGACAGAGAGACAGAGGAGGAAGTAATGAAGAGCACGCATGGGAGAAAACACGGCACAGCACAGGTAGGTTGGCTGGGTGAGGTGCTGGGAACGATTACCTGAAGAAAATCTGTCAGAGGTGCTTACAGGCAATGGCCTGGTTTGGTTGGCTGCATCATTACATCAAAGGGAAACACAATAGATGTAATTTCCGAGACATGTAAAATTCATCCTGAAATATTTTCATATTTTGGGACGGGTTTTGAACAACCACTGAAAGAAAAGTGTTGAAATATTAGTGCCAATACCAGAACACACTGGTGTGCTGACGTGCTACGGTAAGCGTATTGCGTAATTTCTGGGTTCCTGTCGCTGTGTTGTGTAGTGCTGATACTTGCAGCTCCGGCTTGGCCCAGTATATTTCACTAAAAAATTTCTGATCTCAGCGGCAAATTAACCTCTTTAACTCCAGACTACTTCCGTACTGCCTAAGCACTTGCTGCGACCCCATTTAAGCAGCTTTATCGCTAGATCACACAGCTGTTTTTCCCATTCTCCGTCTCTGTTAGCTAACGTTAGCATTAGCATAGCTACCAGCCATGGCTTCCCTCTCTCCCTCTCACTCTCCTGCTCTCTCTTGCTCCGTGTGTAACATGCATAGCTATTCGCCTGCCTCCTTTAGTGGTAATGGTACTTGTAATAAGTGTAGTTTATTTGTTGTGCTGGAGGCGAGGCTCAGTGAATTAGAAGCGCGGCTCCGCACCATGGAAAATTCATCAGCTAGCCAGTCCCCAATAGCCGGTGCGGACCGACCTAAGGTAGCTTCTGCTAGCCGTCCCCCTGCAGCTCCCGTGCAGCCGGGAGGCTGGGTGACTGTCCGAGGGAAGCATAGCCGTAAAACAAAGCCCTTACACTCTCAAACCCGACCGGTGCCGTCAGATCGCCGCCCACCATGAGTCATAGATCTGTCCGAGGTTTCTGCCTGTTAAAAGGAAGTTTTTCCTCGCCGCTGTCGCCAAAGTGCTTGCTTATGTGGGAATTGTTTCAATTGTCGGATGTAAATATAATTATAGAGTGTGGTCTAGACCTACTCTATATGTAAAGTGTCTTGAGACAACGCTATATAAATAAAATTTGATTTGATTTGACCAGTACCCTTAAAGTGATACAGATACAAAGTAAATACTTCATTTGATACCTTTTTATTAAAACTTTAAATTCCATCAAATACATTGCACTCAACTTCACCATACCACAGGTTGTTGGGGTTATAGTTGGCACATTAAATCAAAGAATGCTTGTTTTGATTGGCTGCAAGCAAAGCCATACAAATAGTCATTTCTTTCTAGATCTGGGTACAAAAAGGATATAATGCAGGTATTGTTTGACCGTAGAAGTTCAGATAAAGCTTGACACTGGGCTGTTGTGTTTAATACCTTAAAGCAGTCATTCCCAGAGACTGGATCATGACCAACAGGTGGGTCACAGGATACGTTATTTGGGCCACTGAATAAATAAAAGACTATTGAAGAAGTTCCATCAAGTTTAAGATTTATATCTGCAGCACACTTTGTATAAAGCACTTAAAATGTGTATATTGTTTTAATGATAAGAGGAAAAAACAAAAGCCTGCTTAAATGCTCTTGTTTTGTCTCCTTTATGAAGTGGCCTAAAATGTTTCATATTGTAAAAATGGAAAAGTTGAGAAAGCTCAAAATTTCAAGGAAACTTGCTTTTTGAGTTCTGAGTGCAACGCAAACCCTTAAGTTTTGAAAAATCAACTAACAATGTTTTGTTGAGATAATTTACTTTTCTTCTCTAGATGAACCTGAATCTTTGAGTTTTAGAACACCTTCAAACTTTAAAAAATCTATTATAGTTAAGTTGCCTTGAAATTTTGTGTGGACTTTTTTAGAACTTTTTTTTCTTGATGAGAGGAAATAAAAACAAGGGCCCTAAATGCAGTAATGACAGTTAATGGAAACATGCATTTAGTTACATGTGAATGAGTCAGCTTGTTGTGTCTGATGATGCTATGTTTAACACACCCACTCCTTATCATCACGACCCGTAAACAACAGTCCTTGTGTATGTGTGTTTTTTTTTTTCTCTGTTCCGGTGCCATGTTTCATTCCCACACACCCAGGAAGTCAGTCTGACCCTAAACATCCCATAATCAGCATTGACTTTGAAGCTTCAAAGGAAGCTTTCCTTCAGAAGCTGAATAAATGTTACCAGATATTTAAGTCATTGCATATCTGGAGACATTCAGCAGCAACATTGTGAAAAAATAACAGATAAAGTAATATTATTTGATGTTTTCTTTCAGATCCTGTTCAAGAACTCATCATTTTGTTTCACTTGTACAATATAAATCCTCCTGTTTTAATTAGTTATCCTTGATCAAGAGACACCAGCCCTTTACACTCACACAACACATTCTTCATTATGGTGCACTGTTTTTAAAAAAGAGGCATCTCTGGAGGTCATGTTGAATCCCTTTTTTGGGGCCCTCCTCACACGGTCCAGCTCCGCCATAAAAATGATTTGAAAACACGTTTTTCATTAATTTTACAAAATAAAACATTTGGATTCACATTTATAGATGACCAAAGATTATTTGATTAATTGTTTAATGTACTTTTTTGATAATTAAATAATGGAAAAAATGTAAATGTTAAAATGTAAATGTTGTAAATGCCTTGAAGTAACAATATACCACTATGGATTCCTATCGCAACACTTTTTTTGTATTTTGTATTTAGATTTATATCCTGTTCAACCAATATAAGATAGGGTGGAAAATGTATTGCTAACTATTTAATTTTGTTTTAACTCAAAAACAAAATCAGCAGTGAGCCAAAGAAATAAAAAAAATAGTTTTCTGAAAATTTCCTCAAATCATGTTTGCTTAGTCTTTTTAATGACAAAAAATGTTTTTTTTTTGCCAACTGTGTGCTATAGAGAGTTAAGTTCATGACCCTTTGACCTACTCACCTTTTTTTGTTTTGTTTGTTTGTTTAAGGAGGAGGACAGTGTTCCTGTCAGAGCTCCACCCACTGAGGCTCCGGAGGTGGAGCTCGATGAGTACTCTGGTCAGCAGACCCCAACAGAGTCCAAAGAAGAAATACTGAGAGGTCAGAACGAACTTCATTTGTGTCTGTCTTTTGTTTTTCATTGAACCTCTGTTACTTGATCAGTCTGGTCTACTTTTGTAGTGACTAATGTGCAATAAACACACTGTACTGTTCTAACAGGAACATTTGATATTTTAGTAAGATTTTCATTAGACACTTCATGAAAATGCTCACAGAAGCAGGCTTGTGGCCTATTTGATACCAAGACTAGCATCATAAATTTGTGAAATGAAAGAGTAGTGTTTAGCTCTCCTTTACCTCTTCTGGGGTGACCTTTCAGAAGGCATGATATAGCTCCTCCAGTGGTACTACTAAAAGATCATTATACTAGTTTTAAAAAAAAAGCAAAAAGCTGGTTGGTTTCTGCAGTTGTAATTATGTACTTAGTTCATCCTGGTTTGATGTAGCATCAACATGCCAGAAATAACGTTTGTAGAAAGTCTTGAATTTTTACCATTATGTTTTCAAGGTTAGGAATATGCTTGGATTTGACTATACTCCTTTAGAAACGCTGGATGTTCAACGTATTCTGGTATTTCATTGAAACATTCACTCATTATATGATATTTCATACAATAAATAATCATGTTCAGAGCATACAATCAACATTAATATGAACAGCTGATAAAATAAACAAAGGGACAACATGCATTGATGTCTGTGGTATAAAGGAATTTCTGTAAACTCTAGTTTTCTCAACAATTTTTTAACGCAATGATATAAAGGCTGAATTCTGGGTTTAGCTACCTTAAAAAGTAAGTGCTTAAAGTGCTTGAATTTTACTCTTAAAAAGCTGTACAAATCCTGAATAAGATGCAGCAAAATAGCACCTTAAGTTAAATAGATGGAGAAAATGGAACATAATGAATATTATCCAAACATCGGCAAATAGGTACTTAAAACACTATGTAATCTTTTTTTTAGTTTGGCTCAATGATTGTTACCAAAGTCATCTGTTACAGTACATTTGTCTGTGTGATGCTTGAAAAAGAAACAAGTTACAATGGTACCTTGTCAGACCTGTTGATGATGTCGTATGCTGTGTTCAGGGCCACACCAGACAGAAGAGCTCGGAGAGAGGTCAGGAGATGTAAGTTCTCTCCATGTTGTTCAGAACACTATGAAATATTTTAAATCTTCTGTGCAAAAGTCTTTTTTATACACACACAGATAATGTTTCGGTCATTCAATGGTGTTAAAATGCTACATAAAGCACAATAAAAAATAAACTCTTCATGAACGACCACCACAGCTGAGTTTTATTTGACTTTCCAGGGTCACATCAGGCCGAGGTTTAAAGGAGAGCCCGGAGAGCGTGGAGACCCTGGACCCAGAGGCCCACCTGGCCCACCAGGCCCAACCCCTCCACCAGGGCCTACTCAGCCTGGACCAAGAGGGACACAAGGACCATCAGGAGCCCCTGGACTGCCAGGGAGAGATGGACAGAAGGTTTGTGTGATAGAGGGCATGTGTCTGTGTATTTAAAAACCTCTGAGATCATAAGATTTCCTAAATCCTTCTATCTCCCCACAGGGAAGCAAGGGTGAGAAAGGAGATCTAGTAAGTTATTTATCTTTTCAGATCTTCTTCTGTCTTCTTAGTTCTGCTTTATATCGCATTAAATAATTCAACTTTGTTCTTATGTCCAGGGTCAGAGAGGATCTCAGGGATTTCCAGGTTTGAATGGAGAAGCTGGAGCTAAAGGAGAGAAGGTATGGTGAAAGCACCCATAGTTGCAATGAATAAGTAATTGGTGGTAAACTCTTTGTTTCAAATTCTCCTCTTCTCTTCTTCCTGCCTTTCTGCTCTACAGGGAGACCCAGGAGTTGGTCTACCAGGCCCTCCCGGCCTCCCTGGACCACCTGGACCACCCAGATCACGCAGTGTACCTGTGAGTATCACAGTCTATAGTTTTACTCTGTGTATTTTTCTTTGTACATATAGTCTTGGTATTACCTTGCATTTTTAGTGATGAAACGAAAATGTAGTAAATGTAGAGGAGAGCAGTAATGTGATGAAATCTTTGCCTGGGTAGGCAGTGACCTATCAATGTGGCTTATTTTGTTTACATTCCATTAATGCAGCAGCTCAAATTCATATGATGCTTTCATCAACAAATTATAGTCTACATCAGCCATTCCCAAACTTAAGAATGCCACAGCTCAGTTTATAATCTCCTGCAGAGGCTTCACGG
>JAJHUR010106523.1:1300-11354 GCA_027495735.1 Lutjanus campechanus
ATTACTCTATTGTAATTCAACATGTCTTTGTGCTTTTTTATGTCACTGCACAGTAAAAAACTGCACTGGCAAAAAACATAAGCTGTACTTTTCTCTGAAGCTTTTCTATTTTTGCGTTCATTGAATGATGAGTAGATTTACTTTACTGGAATAAACTTCCACAGATGAGAAAATTAATAATATACACAAAGTACTAAAGACAGCACTATTTTGAACGCGTTGCTGCTTTGAGAGAGAAATTCAAATGCTGAATGACTGTTTCAAATATGCTATTTTGAAAAAGAATTGATCAGTTTCATTTTGACATAGAAGTACGATGTTTAAAGCCAGGATGTCTTCAATATTTCCCAGAGTGGAGGACAGATGTAATGGGTGTTATCAATCTCCGTACAATTTAAGTCACATGTTCTACTCAAGGTTATAACATTTTTGTCAGGAATATTTTGGGACTATGTCAAAACTATTTAGGATTAAAATTAAAAACTGACCCTTTATTGTGACATTTTGAGACCCTCAAGACAGTAGTATGGTTACATCTAAACAGTTTTACATCTTTATTATCACAGCACCATCTGGAATACAAAGAACAGGAGTATTACAATTATGCAATCAATTTTTCATAAAAGAATGTCAAAAACAGGGAAATGTGAATCCTTAGAAAATGTCTGTCAAACCTGCCCCCATCAATAAAGAAATCAGTTTTGGCATAGTGACCAAAATTCTGCAACAAGTGTGTAAGCAATGGGCAAAAACTGTGAACTCAGACTCCTCTTCCTCTCTCTCTTTGGCCTCTTTGGTATCTATATTATCTCCAGTAGACTGGGTTTTAAGGTCTGTATGTCATTTCCCACTTTATAACTTGAACACACCCCAATGGACTTCAAAACAAGTGGTAAATCCTTCCTGAAGATCTTTATAACAGCCAGCAGGAAAACTATCACAAGCTGCTGGCTTCAGAAACAGTGCCCCCCGGTGGATACTTTTATGAATATTTTGAATTAATTAAAGCTATAAAAGGAAAAAGGGAAAAACTCTGGGGAAAATAGACATTTTCTTTGCTCATAAGGAATGATTTTTGCAGGCGCCATTCTCTTTTAGTAATACATGGTGTAGCTCTTACTGTGAACCCTTGTGACTTACTGTTCTGTGATTGTACTATACCTCTTTTTGGACAAAATAACCTAAAAACTTAGTTTTTTTAGAAAAGCTCATTAGTTGGGAAACATTTTAATTGAAAAAAAAAAATTCAGATGTCAATCTGACAGACATGTGTGCACATGTGTACATGTGTTTAACACTAATCTCTCACCCCATCTGGTGGTTATTTATCACACACACACTCATCAAAGGTCATTGCCAAAACAATTTTTCAATTCTAGTTTATTTTAGCTTACTTATCTACTTAACTTGTGTTTCTTCTATTGTTTATCTTTTAGGCACTGTTGTTTTGCATTTGCTCCTGATATATTTGATACAATTTTATTCTAGTCTATTGTTTTTTCTCTTTAATGTAGGAGCTGATCTTATCTAATCTTATCTAATGCAGTATAAGCAAAAGAATATGTTGTGGATTTCTTGATTTATATTTATTGAACCCATTCCATTGTGAAAAGAGAATGGCTTTTGGGAATAAATGTTTAAAAAACTGTGCTGCGTATATACATTGTGGCCAAAAAGAAGTGTTGCTTTTCATTTTCCTGTGTAGCAGGCCTTCATTTGTTGCATTTTTCTACTTGCTCATAAATTAAAGGCAGCTATTATCATATTTAAGCCTGGGGATGAAGTACAATAAACAGATTATTTCAAGTCTAAATATAAACAAAAAAGTTAGTAAAGTTAGAATCATGACAAAATAAATAATGTGATTTTAGAAGTCTCAAAACTTTTAATTCTTTAAGAGACTGTTAGTTTTCTGCATGAAGAGGTCTTCAGTGCTCTTCAACAGAGGAATAATAGTCCTGGACGACTACACTCTGCTCAATGATGTGATGAACAGTGGACGTCTACAACGTTTTATTATGATCAGATGACTCAAATGTTGCACTCTAAGTTTTGGATTGCTGCCTGTCAGAGTCATGGTCTTTTATTAGTGCTATAAAAACTGGGTCTTGATTTCTCTTGCCTTTAAATTGACCCTGGGAGACCTCCGCACATCTTCAGACTACTCACAAGAACACTGGTGATAGTAGATAGAAGTTTGTAGCAGAAAAATGTTTCTATTTGGTGACTCAACTTAAGTACTAAAGACAGACATCTTTACCTCTTGAAAAAAAAAGACATCTGTCTTTTTAACCATAAGAAGCTGGTACTTCTTTAGACTGGATCATGTGCTTTTATTGTTATTGAATTATACGCAGTTTTAACTATTTGCTGTATAAAGAAAAGAAAGACTGCAGCCTTCATCTTATGACTAGAAACCTAATTTCCAATCATGTGACATGCATACAGGTCTGCTTATATCTGTGGTACAAAGGCTCACTGAATATGTGTAGTATGAAAGTGATGTGAATTACTTGGTATGGCTTTCACAGTCTCTGAATCTCAAACTCAATACGTCTGGCAGGTTTTGGAGTGACATATTAAGCTTTTGTATGCACACTGCTTTTTATTTGATATATCTATGTTTTATTGTTGTGTACTGACTTTCCTCCTGTCACTGCCTCTTGGCCAGCTCGTCTTTTTAAAACAGAATTGACTTATCTGGTTGAATAAAGGTAAGATAAAAAAAAATAAGTTAACATTTCAAAATGTTTGAGTATGAAATGAACAGCTGAAAAGGTTCCCCTGTACAAACATCTGAGACCTCAGAGACGACAAAATGGTCTTAGCTTCTTCTACATATCAAAAAGTTGCAATGCAAAATAAGATGTAGCCTTTTAAATTTTGGAGAGTCTCTCAATATTGACAATATGATATATCAACTATGCATTTCTATTTTTTGTTCATCATCATGTGTTAGGCTAGTAATGTCATATTATTCATTCATCACTAACTCACTTTAATAAAGATGATGGCATGCATGCTGTTCTTGCCATCACCATTTAAGTGTGACAGTGCAATTTCATGAATTTCACTCATTTTCCTTAAAATCCTTCCCTTCTTCCCTCCTTCTGCAGAGACCCTGTCCTCTGCCTGCATATCCTTATTTTTTTCTCATTATTTAGCTGTGCTCGGGTGCTTTACCAACCCAAAATGTTGCTATCTGATGACCTGGTATCTTTCCGGTGCTCTCTGCTTCTCCATTCGTTTTATCTAATGTGCTGCAGCATGGCAGTCTGTAAATAGCTCATCTAATTTCTGCCTTCACGAGGCTGAGTCAAGTTCTCACAATGATCACAATCAGATCTGATCTTTCAGCAAATGTAAAGGCCTTCACAAAGTCATTTTATTTATATGTATCACGTTTATTCTTAAGCGGATACCTTGTGTCTCTAATTTCCTTATCTTCCACCTTTCTGATCATCATTTTCCTCGCTTCCTATCAGTTGTGTAACTGTGAGAAAACTGTGTTCTCACTGCAGCTCAGACCTGATGTGACAGGATGCCACATTAGCCTCAAACCAGCTGTTATTCCTGTGTGGCTCTGCTTGCTAAAGATAAACCAGGCTAAAAAGGCCAGTGTTTTCAAACCTGCGGCAGATAATCCAGAGCAGTTTGTGCCACGTTAAGCAAAACATTTGTCCTTTTAAGAGTTTCTCTTTGACTCTATTCATAAGTGCTTTGTTCATCTTTTAGCTTGTTTGCCAAATGAGGTGCATGCCGTCGGAAATCTTGAGGAATAGCTGCAGATGTTCCTGGTTAGCGTCCACAGTTTTAATCTTACAGTTCCATTGAGTTTTTATCAATGCATTAGTAGAGTAGAAGTCAGAAATTTAGTTGAATTTTTTTGCTTTTAATTATTTTATCTTTTTAGATGTTTTTAATGCATTGGCTCATACTGACTCAAATCAACTGAGACTGGTTGAACTTGCTGCTTCTTTTATCAGAGATCCCGTTCATATTTCACATTGAAGACCAAATTGAGACTCACCACCAATGTTATAGCCCTGACCAGGTTTTCTGTCTTAAGTACTTTACAATATAGCGATAGGGCAGGCAACAGTATAGTAGGCACAGAGTACAACATCTCTACTGCCTTTGTAGTAATCAGTGACATTATATCAGCCTTTGTCCAAAGCTTTCGACATTCTTTATGCTATTCTTTAAAATAAAATGCTTGAAACCACTGTTTATTTACTCTACAGCTTGCACCTTTCTAATGTATCGCAGAGTATCATGCAGGACAACTGATGAAGTGAGCTACTTACTGTATCCAAAGGAGTTCCCCAAGGATCTATTCTGGGTCCTCTTCAGTTCACCTTCTGCATAAATTACTTTGTATCTCACTTACCAGTACCAGCAGTGCACATCTCTATACATAATTATATATGGTTATGCTCAAACTATAAGCCTGGCAGTCTTTAGTTGGAACTTTTATTTTATTTGCAAACAAAACAAATTTTATTTTCCAAAAGGAGACAGAATTTCGATCCTAACTTTAAGACTAATTTTCATTAGATCCTGTACTGCATGCGTCTTAAAACAACAAGCACCTGAGCATCCAAATTAGTCCTGCATGTAGACGTGTAGGACATGCCGATATTATTCGGATTTTAGGAGCATTCTTTGAACATGTTTACAGTGCATTCAAAATATGTGTGCATGAACAAAAGAAAAGCCCACAGTTCTGGTCAGAGGGAGAAAGACACCTACTTTTAAACATTATGAAATTTGATATACACAAATATCGCAACACAGATCTTTTAAGGCAGTTGAATGAATGACAGAGGGAAGCTGTGTTCATGACATTAATTGGAGAGTGCACACCTGCATGTAAAGAGGAATGTTTGTTTTCAAAAGCCATGTAAGCAGTTTACATAGGGATTATTTGAAGTAAGGGCAAAAATCTGCATATTTTGTGCATATCAATGTAGTCAGTGTCTTAATACAGTTATGTTTTTGATTAATTCATACAAGTTATGTTTTTACTCATATTTAGATTATTTGCATGCCTTTTTTTGTTATTACTGGTTGGCTTCTGTTATGTATGATGTATATGCAGGAAGGCAGATCTTGCTGACTGAGTCTCACTCTCTGGATCTCTGTTATGTTGTCTCTCAGCTCTGACTAACTGTCTCACCTATATTCATTTCTGAAAGCAACACAGCTGATCCAGAGCCTTGGCCCAGAGACCTGCAAAGACAAACAGGTCATGTGGGTCATCTATTACATAACTGACCACACAAATGACCATATGTGTCCCTACAGGCCCACATTATTAGTGTGTCATCAGTCATTTGACACACTGTGATTTATATCTGAAGGACGATGCATATCATGAAATATATATACTGTATGCATATGTGTGTGTGTGTGTATATATACAGTATATATATACATGTATATATATATATGTATGTGTGTATATATACACTACACACACACACACACACACACACACATGAATCCTCATCACCTTTCACCTCATTGTTGACATTTTTCCTGTATACGTATATGTTTTGACCATATGGGAATCTTGAAACAGTACACACAGTCCCTGGTGAATCTCAGGAATCCAGTACATTTAGGACCTTTTCACACCTGACTGACCGAACCAAGGTTCATGTTGTTGTTACATCGTACACATTTGATGTGGTTGGTTTTGGTTTCACATTGCAATTATATGGGTGTACTAAAGAATCATACATGACAAACCCACTAGAGGTGAACTGAGGTGTAGTTATTTGTATCTGTATCTGTATCTCTTCACCTAACTCAATTATCTGTCTCTGTATCTGTATTCAGCAGAAGACTGGACTTGGGCATGGTTTATACTGGAAGATTTTGTATTTTCTAACCTAATAAGACAAAGAAATACTTTTATTCCCTGGTGGAAATATTGTTTGGCAATGGAAGTGTTGAAGGGAATAATATTGGGAATAATATTGAATTGCAATGATGCTGCATTCATGTTTTGCATTTATGTTTTGCTTTCATGTTTGCATGCATAGCATTAGAATAGTATGTAGGTATTGGTGATGCACTGAATCTGAATATATTACTCGAAAAAGCACAAATAATGCAATGGAAACAGACTAAGTAGCTTTAACTTTAATGGTACTACTAATGGTAATTCCTATTCTCCCCATGTGCTATTGTGGCTCATTTTGTTTTGTTGCCTTATTATTATTTTATTTATTTTATTTTTTCTGGGTTTGACAATACAATGCAAGAGCTTGGAAACCTTGGAATTAAAAAAAAAAAGTTTTCACGCTAGAAACGAATTGAACCATGGTTCAATTAGATAACAATCTCCTCTTTCGCTCAGGCCAAGTTTGGGCTGTTTAGTCCGGACTGTGGTCCGACTAAACAGGGAGGTTTTCACCTGTAATTCTGTTGCAACTTAAACATAATAGTCCAAAAAGTCTGGGCCAAACAAAGTAGGTGTGAAAGGACCCTAAGACAAACTTCTCTGCTAAAGTCAGTCGGGTGTAGCTGTTCTGAAACGCAGTTTTGCTGCATTAAGTTCCAGGTAATAATCCACCAGGTTTAGTTTCTCCACTGTGTGAAAAAGGTCACTGTGTAGCGTTTCGAGAGTCCTTGAAAATGAGACCACATGATCCTGTTTTCACATGTAGCCACAATGTTCCACTGATGCAAACCTTTACAGCAGCATAAATGCATGTGGAATGTGTCTCTGTCTCATCCTGAGCTCTCTCACACATACTGTATGTGTACTTCAATCATACAGATGCATTAAGTATATTTAGAGCCATGGACAACATGCACAAAATGAATATTTAGAGAGTTGGCAGGGATACGAATTAGTGGCTCAAAGGTTACTTCATCGGGTGCTGAGATTTCAGGATTTTAGAGCTGAGTCAGTGCATAGTTTAAAGCCCCACTGGGCACTCAGGGCAAAGAAAAACAAACACTATCAGACCCACACTGACGTGTACAATGGTGGAAATAACTGTGAACAAATATCCATGTATGCATTTGTGGATATATGGTATTCATGAGTAATTTGAGGTTTAGTTTCTGGATTTTTTTTTTCCTTCCAAGCATCATCTGACCCTCTGTGCCAGTGTCACTGTCAATGTAAAAACCCGACCTTTGACTTTTATCCAGTCGTTGGTCACAAGGTTGTTTTCTCAGTGTTATCTTTTTAGATAAGCCGTCTGCAGGTTATGTAAAGCACACTTCTCGCACTTTTAGTGGAAATATCCATGATAAAGAGGACACATAAAACTATTGTTTAGATGTTTATTACCAAAGGGCAAAGATATGCCAAAGATCTGTTTCTAGTGCAAGTTTGTTTTGCTTTTTCTGATGATTAGGCTACTTTTTTTTCTAAATTAGTCAAGTTTAAGATTTTTTTTGCCAAGCAGAATTACCTCATTTTAAAGGCAGAAATGACTTTGAGACTTATTTACATGTATGTGTCAAAATGTGCAAACTTAATCACACTTTTGACACATATTTATGACATAGAAAGATAACACTACAATACACCTACTAACACAAGATAAGAACCAGATATGAATCTGTGTGAATTGGAAAGTTATCATATAATTCTAAGGCGGCATTACAAAAACCTCCTATCTTAAGTCTTAAGATAAGAAGAGTCTAAGATGAGATTCCCAATTTATTATTACAGAAAAAATCCTGACCAACTTTAGGAATCCTATCTTATCTTACTTAATCGTATTTCTCTCAGGCTAGGAACCCCTAAATACCCAATTCAACATTGCTTATCATTTATTGCTTATTATGTCTGTTACATAGCAATGACACCTCTTTTTTATCTCAGTGAGCTACACAACTTTGTTCCAAATGTTTTTTTGTTTTGTTTTTAAAACACACTGAAACATACATTGAAACACCAAACATGGAGCAAACAAACATCACGACTGATGAGTTAGTTGTTGGTAACATCTGTAGAAAAATCAAAGCTCTTCTTTTGGGAAAATTTACAACAATGCTAACTCAAGAGATAAAGGAAAGAGAGTCGGCGAAGATCGCAGACACAGTCTCCGCTGTAACCGGCATCCATTATATACAAACAAGGAAACAGCAGCCATATAGATTAATCAAATCAGCTAAGACTGCTGCTCTACTGTTAGAGAACACTACCATTAAAAACTGTTAGCGAACACCACTTTCAGGGACTCTTAGCAAACACTAACGTTAGAATAGAATAGAATAGAAATACTTTATTAATCCCCAAGGGGAAATTCATTTGTCTGTAGTCTCATCTATTAGTATAAGAATTATAGAGTCTGATGGCAGTTGGTATGAAAGATCTTCTGTATCTCTCTGTCCTACAACGAAGAGAGAGGAGCCTTCCACCACCATTATTTCTTTGATCCATCAAGGTGTTATGCAGTGGATGATCAATGTTGTTTAGGATGGCCTCCACCGTCCTCAATGTGTTTCTCTCCACAACTTCCTCCAGAGAGTCCATCCTTACTCCGATCACAGAGCCAGCCTTTTTCACAAGCTTATCCAGCCTCCTTGCTTGCTAAGCAACTAAGTTAGCTACTGTTAGCAAATACTACCTTTAGCTACTGATAACTGAAACTATCATTAGCTACTGTTTGCTAACACTATCACAAGCTACTGTTAACAAACACTACCATTAGCTAGTTAGTAAGTTAGTTACTACTACAGGTGGAAAAGTGAAAGTTAGGACAGGTTTACGGTTACCCTAAAGTTAGAAGATTTTGGACAGCAGCCATACGGATTAGGTAAGATTATCATTAGCTACTGTCAGTGAACACTGCCGTTAACTACTGTTAGTGACCACGACCATTAGTTAATGTTTGCTTAGACTACCATTAACTAGCAAACTTAGCGAACACTAACATTAGCTAGTTAGTAAAATAATTACATCTACAGATGGAAAGGTGAAAGAATTTTCAAATTAGTATAGGAACATTACTTTCAATTGTTAATCTGTAATGGCTTTTTTTTTGCCTACATCAGGGGCTAACCCCAATTACCATGTTACCTGCCAGTTGGGAAGTTTTTGTAGGTTAATACAGCCACTTGAGAGCAGTTATGTCTCTGTCTGGAGGACCAGTTCTTAGCACCTTTTGCATATTGCTGTTCATGTAACAGAGGAAGCATTGGAGGAATGTGTCCTCCAAACAAGGACACACACTGAAAGTATTTAGCACTCCTCATAAATGTACGAGCACTTGGCATGACCCAGAGCTGATTCACAGTAATTACTTTCAGTTTTATGTAACATATGTTTTATTGCAGGGATGACACCAAGAGACACTGAACATTTGTTTCCAGGTAATATAGTTTTATTTTAAGTCATATTTCAGTTTTATTGTTCAGGGAGATAGTGTCAAGGCCACCAACCAAAGTCTGGCATTTATGTGTTTGAGTCATTGGTGCATATCTGTATACAGGCTTGGGGAGTAACAGATTATATTTAACAGAGCTACATTATGAGGATACAAAAAAGGTAACTGTATTTAATCACTGTTACGGAAAAAAAGGCAGAATCAGATTAATAATACATTTAGTAAAAATGGGGAATTTTAGAAGGTTAAGAATGTTAAAATACATTTTAAAATACACCCCCAAGTCCAAAAAAGTGGGACGCTGTACGTAAATAAATACAGAATGCAATGATTTGTAAATATACACTAATTCTGACTTTGATGTCTGCAATATGTCCAAAAAAGTTCGGACAGGGGCATGTTTATGACTGTGATACATTAACTTTTATTTTTTTAAAAACACTCAGTCAGCATACAGGAACAAGGGACACTACTTGTTGAAGTTTTGAAAGTGAAATTCTTTCTCATTCTTGTTTGATATATGACTTCAGGTGCTCAGCAGTCCAGGGTCTATTTTGTGCTTCATAATGCACCACACATTTTAAATGGGAGACACGTCTGGACTGTACACAGGTCAGTCAAGTATCTGAACACTTTCATTATGACGCTAGTATGACACAGAATATGTCTTGGGATTGTCTTACGAAAATGAGCAG
>JAJHUR010106528.1:2359-17767 GCA_027495735.1 Lutjanus campechanus
AACCTCAAAGGTGAAGACGGAGCAGCTGAACGAACCTTAGAGGACGTCTTCATCAGGCGTTTCATGTTCGGGACCTTCCACAGCTGTCTGGCCAATGAGATCGTGATCAAGCGGCGCGGAAACATGCTCGTAGTGTGCGCTTTAATGTTACAGAAAATACCGCCGCAGAAGTTCTACTTCCTGATCGGTTATTCGGAGTCGCTGCTGTCGCACTTCTACAAGTGTCCCGTCAAGTTAGAGGTTCAGACCCTGCAGGATAAAGCTGTGTACAAATACCTCTGATGGAACTGGACTTTTCAAAGATTTTCATCCTTTGTGAAACTCTCAGAATTAAAGGAAATACAATCACGTGTGTATCATTGTAACATTATGTCTGAAATTGTTTAATAAATATGTCAAACACTTGGTTTGTATGTGTTTGTGCTGTTAGTTCAATATGTTTCAACAAACTCTGTTATTTACGTTTGAGACGTCAGGATCCTTTTATCATGATGGTTTTAATTCAGGAAGAAGATCAGTCCCTCAGGATTTCACAGGACTTTTTGGGGATTGTTGCAGCTTTTCTAAAAAAAATTGCAAACCATGTTGTGATGCTTTTAGGCAGTTTTTGCAATGAAATTCCAGGACCAAGTGAAAACTGTAAAAGAAAGTTGTGATTTTTTTTGTATAATTCCGTAAAAATCAAAGACAACTTGTTTCAAGGAGAACAGAACTCTTCCCTGGTCTCAGTGTTCTAATAACTATATAATAACTTTGACACAAAACATTACATTTTAAAATGATTTTGGTGATTTAACAATTACTTTATTGTTCTTACAGAGTCTATGATCAAGTATTTCACAAAGCCATGTAATAAATGGTTCATAACATTAATATAGTTGTAATGAGAGTTTTGAGTTTGAGTTTTCTTGATATATTTGGCAGCTGTAACTCCTCCTGTTGGCACCCGTCAGTGGAGGCTGCTGCATAAACAGACAATGACAATAAAACACAGGTGTGATCATATAATTTATTACATGGGTGTGCTAAATACTCGATTCTGATTGGTCTATTACAGCATTCTAAGGTCTTTTATTTCTGTATAACAGACGGTTGCTATGGAGAACAGACGGTTGCTATGGACACAGTTCTGATCACAGACTCCGGAGGAACAATAAAATCATTATTGAACCACTAAAATCATTTTAAAATGAATATTTTCAGTGAAATTATTGGGGGTTTTTGGTACATAACCGTCATGATGTACAATGAGCAGGTTATTATTGTGAAATAAATCCCGACTGGTCTTGAATCATCCTTAAATAAAACATGTGACACCTCTCAGAAAGATCCTCATGACAAACGCATTTAAATGCTTATTTGGATTTATTTGTAATCAATTTCATCACAGTGCAAATACTACATTCACATTTAAAAGGCACGTTGTCAGTGCAAACACGAGGCACACAGGATTAAAGCATCATCTCAGATGTTACCAGGTGAAAGTTCCCTTGATGAATTCCTCACAATTAAAAACGTCACAGCACTTTTTCCATCTTCCACTTTAAAAAAAGGCTCTTAACAAATGTTATTATTAATACTCACTGTGCTGTAAAATATTGTAATAAACAAATATCAGGATTAAAATAATAATAACAAAAAAAAAGTCCATTCTTTAAATCTGAGGCACAACAAATGTCCACTCAAGAAAGACTTTCTGTCTTAACTTCTTTCAGTAGAAGAGCTGCAGATAAAATTAACAAGAGACAGTTTGACATTTTGGGAATTCTTGTTCAGAGTTGGATGAGGAACCAGACGTCTGTTAGCTTAGCTTAGCACAAAGAGTGAAAACAGAGGGAAACAGCTAGCCTGGCTCTGTTCTAAAGTAGGAAAATCCAGCTTTCAGCTCCTCTAAAGTTCTCTAATTAACTCACAATGTCTTCTTTGTTTAATTCGTACAAAAACTGACACATCAACACGACAGACTGCGACAATTTCTTGTCAGACAACCAGTCGGCAGAGACTTCAGGGAGTCACAGTCCCACACCTAAAGCCTCTAAAAGTTCAAATTATCATTTTAAAAACTTCAGTTTTTGTATGAATTGTTAATTGTTGAGCTTTGAGGGGCGCTGGTTGGTGGATTTTGTTATCTTTGAACCTGTTTTCCTCTATTTCCCATATTTTTTTATGCTAAGCTAAGCTAACAGGCTGCTGTTTGCTTTGTATGGAGCAGACAGACATGACAGTGGTATTAAATAGAACTGCAATGATTAATCAACAACTGTTCCGATCATCAAGTCTGAGTAAATTCTTAAGGGAAAAAAGTCAAAATTCTTTGATTTCAGCTTCTTAAACGTGAATATTTTCTTGTTTGTTTACTCCTCTCTGACTAAATACAGACTATCTTTGGGATTTGAGGATTTCATCTGTCAAAGTAATCAATAAATCAAGAAAATAATCATCATACTAATAGACAATGAAATCAGTTAGCTGCAGCCCCAGTATCCATCGTTTCATCCAACTCTCAATGAAAAATATTCCCAAAATGTTGAACTACCCCTTTACAGATGAATGGATTAATGACAGCTTTGGTTGTGCATCATTTAAGAACAAACGGATCAATCACCATCTGACAAATAAACACGTTGTGTTTCTGTGAAAACGTTCGGATGTCATTTTGAACCCTGAACATCGTAAAGAACAAATAGTGCAGAAATACACAGAAACTCTTCACAGACTGGTGGAGAAAATCTGCAAAAACACGAACTGGGCAAGTTTATCTTCAGAGACAAGATAATAAACTAAAAGTATGAAATACGTGAGCACAGCTCAGAAAAAATAGATGTTTTTCACAGCAGACGTTTTGACTTGTCATAGAAGAAAAAGCACAGGTGTGACTGATGACATTAAAGGAAAAGGTCGACATTTTGGGAGTTATGACGTGTTTGCTGGTGGAGTTTTAGTCAAGTTTTTCTTCATAATGTTACGTCTGAGGAAAACGTTCCCAACGGTGTCATCTTTTCACTACGACTTTGCATTTCCTGAATTACGTTACCTACGTGCTAGCTTGCAAAATTCTTCTTAGCCGTGCTGCAATTCAGACTTTAGTACCTCTGGACAGAGCCAGGCTAGCTGTTTCTCCCTGTTTCCAGTCTTTATGCTAAGCTAAGCTAACCTACTACTGGCCCCAGCTACATATATAGCATAATATAGAGTGGTTTATGTTCATTCTGTTCCTCTAATCCTCAAAAAGATTATTTTATGTTTTTGTGCAGAACAGTCTTTATGCTACATTAAGCTAACTGTCTCCTGGCTGTAGCTTCATGTTCAGCATACAGACATGCGAGTGTTATCGATCTTCTCATCTAACGCTCAACAAGAAAGTGAATCATTGAATTTCCCAAAATGTCCAACTATTCCCTCATGCTTAAGTAAGGGTTAGGCGTTAGCAGCCAAATTAAGCATAAAGGAAACAGTCTTCATGCTAAAACAAGCTAACTGTCTGCTCGCTCCAGCTACATATTTAAACCAACAGACATGAGTGTGGTATCAATCTTAACAGGAAAGTGAATCATTTCACAAAATGTCTGATCCTTTAAACTTAAATAAGTCCTTATAGGGGAAATTATTGTTTTATTAGCAGCAGATTTAAGAAGCAGAAATGGTCTTTATGCTAACTTTAGCTAACTGTCTCATGAGAGCAGGATCAATCTTCTCATCTAACCCTCAGAAAAAAAAGCAAATGTGTTTTTCCCAAAATGTTTTCCTTTCTTTTCCTTTAAAGGTGACTCTGTTCTATTTAAATGTCCCAGTAAACCGTGACGGTGTGACAGTGAGCCAGCATGCACAACACCAGGACCCTGAAACAGCTAAACAGAACTCAGCCATCACTGATTTTATTATTTCCACCTGAGCTTTTCCTTCTGTGACGAGTCAAAGCTTCACAGTAGGAAACGTATTTATGAAAAAAGGTCTTTCTATAACTATCATACTTGTGGTAAATCTTCCACTGTTGAGTATGACGCAGTCTGTTTGGCAGCTTCTTCTTCTTCTTCTTTATTTGATGTCGCGGCAGCTGTCGCCCTCACACGACTGCAGCTTTATGAGCCGCTGGTTCATGGCCTGCAGGACGGCCGGATCCACCTTCTTCACGATGTTCTCCAGCTGGTGGGGGTCCGACGTCAGGTTGTACACCTCCACAAACGACTGGGGACACATACAAGAACAGACGCTGAGTTTGTTTCCTCACAGCGACTCTCACGTACCAGTAAATCAAACACAAACGTTTGCGGTACCTCGTTGTCTGCAAACTCGCAGTACTGCAGGTTGGTTTTACTGTCGAGGGTCCTGACGCAGGCGTACGTGTTGTTGTAGGCGTCTTCACACACGCAGTCTGGGAAACATTGCTGAAGGAAATCACATGTTGAGTCATCAGAGTGTATGTTTACAAGAAGCAATAAAGTGAATCAGTTTGAACATTAAATATCGACTCTTTGTGCTGTTTTCAACTGAATAAAGGTTGAAAATGATTTGCAAATCATTGCTTTCTGTTTTTATTTACACTTTACACAGTCTAGACACTCACAGACAGTCCAGGGCCGAGTTTGGGACAAGCAGGATCAGTTGTCGGGTGTCCCTCTCCGGTGTACTCGACCAGGAAGAAGGGACGTGCTGTGCCATTACGCAGAGACGGCGCCTAGAAACAATCAGGGAGTTTAAAGTTTAGTTTGTGGGATCGAGGAAAAAGCAGCATTCAGGAAAACATTTAAAGAAACAGCTGACCATCTGAAAGAGGAAAGACTGCCCGTCCACGTTCACAGAGGACAGGTTGACGCCAGATATGTCCAGTATGGTGGGAGCCAGGTCGATGTTCAACACTGGAGCCTGAAGGAGGCGTAAAGAAAGAATTAAAAAACACACTAAAGGCAAAGATTACAGATGATTTTCTGCAGTGGAGGATTGTTTGCGACCTGCAGCGTCTGGTTGGGTTTGATGCCGGGGCCGCGGACCATGAGCGGCACCCTGATGTCAAATTCATACAGCTGCCTCTTATCGATGGGCAGAGAGAACTGACCTGGAACAGAGAAGACAGACGATCACAGCTGACAGACAGGAAGTTACACGTCTGTGTTATTTACAGGAGAGACTCTGGACTCTGGAGAACCTTCAGACCTGTGTGGTAGCCGTTGTCTGACGTGTAGAAGACGTAGGTGTTGTCCAGCTCCTTTATACTCTCAAGTTTCTTCACCAGCAGCTCCACCATGTCGTCCACAGATAACAGAGTCTGCCACCTGCAGGACACGTCATTATTTACATATTTTCTAACATTTTCTTTTAGTAAACTTCACATAAACGTGCAGTGAAATACAGGCTGACACACTGTTGAGGCTGCGTCAAAAACAGGCTGGTCTCTAATAATACAAAAATAACAATAATAAATAAGAAAAATATAATAATAATGTGATATAAGTTGAGTATATAAACAAGCACATGCAGTACATATTTATTTATATTGTTTTTACATAATTTTTTGGCCTTTTTCTGCCTTTATTGACGGTGCGGCATGAAACAAAGGTCACCGGCTGGAACTGAAACGGTTGCAGCCATCCAGACATCCGGCGTGTGCTGTAACCACCTGACTACCAAGACCCTCCTACTTTTTGTACTTTAAAGGTATAATCTGCAACATTTTATCTGCAACATTACATAATCCCTACCAATCATCACTTATGGCTCAAAGTGTGTGTTGGTGTTTGTCTCTGCAGAGATCCTGCAGCCTGCTGTCACTTATGTTTTCTAGGTCTGAACAATTTTGAAAAAATATCTAATTGTGATTATTTTGACTGATATTGACTCTTTTTTTTTGCAGGAATCTGTACCAAGATGTTTCTTTTTTAAAGTCAGTAGAATCTGATTTGTTGGACAGGACGTCTCCGCCTCACCACATTCATTCATTTAAACATTTCTGAGACACATTTTGCCTTAAACAAATATTGTATCTCCTGTGATTTGAAAATTGCAGAAAGCCAAATTTAGATTAATCGTGCAGATGTAATTTTTTTCCTCATTGTTTTGATGTGTTCTGGATGTTTCACCAACCTCCTGATGCGTTTAAGAGCAGCTCGGAAAAAATCCTGCCGACTCTACTTTTAAGTATATTTTGATGCTTGTATTTATTTTCTTTTACTAAAGTTAAAATTTGAATGCACTGACACAATTTACTACTTCTTCTTACATAAAAGATGTGAACACTTCTTCCAACACAGCGAGTCAACATCCCTCCATAATATAACATCATGACTTCATAAATGTTCATACAAACAGTTAATCAGAATTCAGAAACCACATTTAATGAGACGTTACAAGTGCTGGACTGACGGTCCAGAAGAGAACAGTGAGTCAGTCGTACCTTTTCCTGTAAGCGTTATCCAGGAAGTCGAGTGAGCTGCTCGGCATGGGGTTACTGGGCTGACGCAGCAGCCAGTGTTTGTCCTGAAACACACACACACACAAATACAGATTCACTGGAAAAGACTATTTAGAAAAACATTTATTGGATTTAATGATGACTGATGTTAAGCTGGACAAACCTTCCCTGGTTTGTCAAAGCTGCCGTCTCGAGGGGCTTTAACGTCGTTGAACTCTTTCTGGTACTGCGGTGCAGCCGTCCAGGGGGAGTGAGGAGCCGGAGGGGACAGCATCATGAAGAACGGGTGCTGAGGGCTCCTGTCATCCAGGAACTTTAGGGACCGGTTCGCCTGGAGCGACAAGTAAAGACAAGACTGAATACACGACAAAATTTCACCTTGAATTAAAAACACAGGTGGGGAGACTCAGAGAAAACAACAGTGTCTTTGTTTGTTCGAACCAGGATCAGATATCAGGCCACAAACACCAACAGCCTGTAAATGATTGTGTGAGAAAATAAAGCGAGCAGCAGGAACACGGAGGGTTGAGCTTTTCCTACATCTGTGAGTCATTATCACACCAGGAAAATAACAACTGATCTCACTCTGCACAAATACGTGTTATTAGACGTGACTGAGCCTCACGCCGCCTGAAACGAGTCTTTTCAAAGCTCTAATTACTTTTGAAATGATGTAACTTCTTCAGAAGTCACAGCTGATTTTTCAAGTTTTTCTGCTTTATTTAATTTAATCAAAATTTGGTTTTTGGTTTATTTTTGTTTCGGTTCTCAATTTATTGTTATATTTATAAAAGTTTGCAACCTCTGTTTTGTTGCAAATATAAACCTGACAACACCTTTAGATCTGCAGACAGATATATACTCTGAAGCTGTGTTTCAGACCCCATCAGTTGCACCAACAACGATAAATTTTCAATCCTGATTCATTCAAAATCTTGTTTTTTTGTGCAGCCACCAACATCTCATCCTTATAAAATGCTTTAAAGGGTGAGTATGTACGAATTCCCATAACGTGCTCGCGCAAATTAGCATTGATAAAATCTTAAACTGATCCATTTTACTTCACATCTCGACATAAACCACGTGTGCTCAGACTTTAAGGTGTTAGTTTCCTCTGATCTGTGGAAACAAACTAACAGCTGCAGATTTCACATCTTCAACTCACTATTTTACTCTGGTTTTAACACCGACCAGCTACGGCAACCTCAAAGGGTCAAAACTCAAAATGCAGCTACTACCTGGAGGAGACATTACCTGCCGGGAGAAAGCAGCGAATATATTTATATTTCATTTATTGTTCACTTCTTGATGAGTAGGAACAGATAGATGTTGCACTTTATTTCAAAAAGTAGTCATTCTATTGTACATTTTATTTTCCATTTTTATACGCAGTCGAGTCCAGATTTTTGAAAGAACGGTTCTATGTGAAGAATATTCATTTGAATGCTCACGTTGTGCCATTTATTATTTTCTTATGGCAGCTTTCTGAGCAGGAACAGCTAACGTTTGCTTCAGAAGTATTTAATTTACTACTTTTATAGGCAATATATCAACGATGCTTCTGTGATAAAACTCAAAGACCAACTGACATGTGATGTGCAGTGTTTTGGAGATATGAATCGTGATATATAGTCTCTCAAAGTGTACGACTGAACTTTTTCCCACGCTCTAGTGTTAAAAAAGCAAACAAAAATAGCAATAAATCATCATTTTGAAGCACAATACTTGTAGAATCATCACGATAGTTTCAAAACAGGAGATGAGTGCATCATCCCGACAAAGGTAAGACATAAAATGTATTACTGGGTGCAACAAAATTACAAATTAGAAAGTGCAAGCAATGTAAATTAGCATGGTTGTAAATGCAAATGTTCAGTCTGTTGCCCACAAGTTCCTCAACATTATGAAAGTGCAACAATAAACCAAAGGAGAAACCCTTTCGTTACGTAACGAAAGCAGCCAGCCGAGCAGGTGACAAGAGAAAGTTCAGCCCTCATAAACTATATTCAAAGCAGAAAGACTCGTCTGTCAGCTGATGAGGGTGATCGCAGCAGCAGGATCATGAAACCATGACACACACACACGGAGAGAAGACGACACAGATTTAAATAAAAACACAAAACAAAAGCCTTCAATCAAAAGCTCTAAAATCTAAATGTGAATACTGAGACAGAAGCTAAATGCAGCACAAACCTGTTTTCTTACATTTCTAGTGAACCAACCGGTTGTTGTTGATGATTAATCCCCCTCCTCTGCTGACTGGCTGATAAAGAAGACTTACCACACATTTTTACTTTTCTACAGCAGCAGCTGATTCAGACAGTTTGGAGGTGAACAGTCATTTTGTTCCCATAAATCTTTACATAAATGTCTGTACCGATGCATGAATGCGTGACTCAGGCTCGGTACAAACAGCACTAAAGAACGTGATTTCTACTCACGATGAGGTCTGTGAGGTAGTCCTTTTCATAACTGTCTCCGTGCTTCTCTTCTTTGCCGTTGACTGACAGTGTGTAGTTGTAGTACTGCGAGTTCCCCACCTGGAACCGCACAGAAAAGGCTGCTGTGACTACAGAGACACGTGTTAATATTAGCATTTATGTGCGTTTACGTGTGTGTGTTTAAGACTCACCAGTGCGTTCCACTGGTCCCAGCCAGGAGGAATATGGCCGACGTCTCCTGCGTCTTTCTTACCATACTGAGGACAGAAAAAACAGTAAAGTTACAATCTACAGAGGTGATGCTCAACTTGTGGTCTGTGGGTCAAATCTGGCCCCTGGTAGGATGTTGGGTGGCCCTCCGGTGATTTCCTAATTCACAATCAAAATTTACTCCTTTTTGTTTGTTTGCACATTAGTAAATGTTTAATAATGTTCCTTGGTTGTTACTCCAGCAGTTGCATATTATCTTACACACACTAAAAGAGCTTAAACATGCTACTTGGACTGTACTTGTAGGAGCATTTTATGATTTATACTTAAAATAAATCCAACATTTGAGTGACTGCATAAATACCTCTTCAACCCCTTCATCCCTCTCCTCGACCCCTTCATTCCTCTCCTCGACCCCTTCATCCCTCTCCTCGACCCCTTCATCCCTCTCCTCGACCCCTTCATTCCTCTCCTCGACCCCTTCAACCCCTTCATCCCTCTCCTCAACCCCTTCATTCCTCTCCTCGACCCCTTCATCCCTCTCCTCGACCCCTTCATCCCTCTCCTCGACCCCTTCATTCCTCTCCTCGACCCCTTCATTCCTCTCCTCGACCCCTTCATCCCTCTCCTCGACCCCTTCATCCCTCTCCTCGACCCCTTCATCCCTCTCATCGACCCCTTCATTCCTCTCCTCGACCCCTTCAACCCCTTCATCCCTCTCCTCGACCCCTTCATTCCTCTCCTCGACCCCTTCATCCCTCTCCTCGACCCTTTTATTCCTCTCCTCGACCCCTTCATTCCTCTCCTCGACCCCTTCATCCCTCTCCTCGACCCCTTCATCCCTCTCCTCGACCCCTTCATCCCTCCCTTTGACCTCTATCATCCCTTCATACACGACCCTCTTCCCATCCTTTACAAATTCCATCACTAATCCAATAAATTATCTTTTATCAGCAGCACAAGCTGAGTGACCTTTAGTCCCATTTTATTGGAGAGAAGGCTGAGAACTCCATATGCATGTTTGATTTTGGGGTAATTATCTGTATGCTGTATTTTCTGCGTAGCATAAATGAACTACAGCTTTAATTTCAACGTGCAAGATGAAGAAGATTCCTTCCTTCTAAAACCAAGTTGACTAACCCACCCACCACCGCTGCCACCGCCACTGCGACCCAACCACGACCCTGCAGCACATCCGGCCCCCCTGAGCAGCCAGCGTCGGTTTAACACTGGTCCTGGTATGCAGCTAACATTCGTTACTATTCATTTTGAAAGAAGCAACCGCCAGTGGGGAAACTCCCAACACTCGAGCAACTAATGGTGTAACTCTGACACAGTGTTTGGAGCACATGACCCCCCGCCCACTGCTGCAGTCCAGCCGAAACAGGAAGTGTCATAAACTGATGAAAGTGTCAGTAAATAAAACAGCTGCATCATTAATAAAACTGTAACTCAAACCCAGAACAAAAACTGCTGATGATGTGTGCGTGTGTCCAGACCTGGTTCAGATATTTCCCAGCGAAGAACGTCTGGTACTTCTGCTTGTTGAGGTAGTTGGGGAAGGCCTCGGGCTCTTGGACTTTCTGCCACTGAGGGCTGGAGCAGTTCCCAGACACGGAGTTGTTCCTCACCTCGTGGTTGTGGGGGTACCGGCCGGTCAGGATGCTGCTCCTGCTGGGGCAGCACAGCGGCGTGACCGTAAACTTCACAGGAGGAGGAAGCGAGAGGAGGAAGAGAATAAGGGAACAGAGGAGGAGGAGGGGGGAAAAAAAGATGATGAAAGAGAAGCGTGACAGTGGAGATGAGGATGTGTAAATCTTTCAGTTTCAACATGTTAAAACAGTGTGTAATCTTAGACCAATGCAGCTGCATGTTCGAAAACAGATACACATGTTAAAACTTTATAAATGAGAAATAAATTAAACATAAGTGCATTTAGACTCAATTAACAGGCTGTTGTTTTTTCCTCTCATATTTTAAATGTTTTATAAAAGGTTTACTGCAGATATAAATCTTAAATTTGCAGAATTTCTTCCATTGTTTTTTATTTATTTGGGAGAACCAAATAAAATCTCCTGTGACCCACCTGTGGGCCCCGACCCAGTCTTTGGGAACGACTGACCTACAGGATCAGTGCATGAAATTATCCCTTGTTGCTGAGAGCTGCATGTTAGACAATTTGTGTAATTGTATTGTTAACTTAGAAAGGTTATTTAAGGGTCTGAGTCCATGTTTGTGATGTCAAGAAATGTAAATTTATGTTCTATAATTTATCTTTTTATTTTATTTTTTAAGCCTGTATTTTATATATATATATATATATTTACATTTGATATATATTTTATATTTTATACAATTTAAAATAAGTAGAATCCACATTTTACACAGAGAGCATCTTTCATTTCCAGTTCATTAATTAGCTCATTAGGCTAATTACTTAAATTGCCCTGCATGTGTCTCTCAGCAACCAAGATTAATATAATCTGAGTTCATAGGACACAACATTCACTATGTTTCATACAGGCTGTATCAGGGTTTTCAGCAGATCACAGTGGGAGAGGAAAGTTCTGATACACAAATCTGTTTTCAGTTTTTGGACTTTGCTCTAATCATTATGTTTTTGTGAAATACTGGAAAAAGTAACTTTGGGGATCAAACAGTTATTCACACTCAAGAAAAGCATAAACATTTATGTTTAATCTCATTTTTCATGATCCAAAGGTAAAAAAAAATATCTGAAAGTTTTATTTCTCCCAAATATTGCAAATCAAATCACGTAATATCAGTAAACAATAATCAGTAAACAATAATCGCAGTTATATATTTTTTCTAAATTGTTCGGCCCTTCACACATCAACACAAATCTGCATCCTAGAGTCTGATTTTGCTTTTAGAAAAGAGACGAGCCAGACGTCTACTTCCTGAAAAGCTATAAAGTCTGATGTGAGTAGACGTCTGTGGTTATAATCTATCAGCCTGGTTTCATTTTCAGGTGATTTAATGAAGGTAAACACAAGTGACAGCTGTGTGTAACAGCACTGCGCTCTGCTGCTGCCATTCTTTATCCTGCTGCCTTCAGGTGCTGCAGGAATTTCAAGAACTGAGAGAGAAGCGTTTCTGAACTGAAGGAGAAGCAGTTTGGAAACGCCTCATAAAAGTCACATTTCAGTGTCCTTTTACTGTGACCAGTTCAAAGAACACCTGTGCAACAATCCTGCTGTTTAATCAGCATCTTCATGTGACACACCTGTCAGGCGGCTGGATTATCTCAGCAGAGGAGAAATGCTCACTAAGACGAATTTTAACAAATCTGTGAATTAAATTTGAGAGAAATAAACCTTTTCTGTCTGAGATCTTTCACTTCAACTCATGAGAGATGGAAACAAAAACAAGAGCGCTGCGTTTAGATTCTTATCGAGCGCACATGAGACCTCGTGAGACGTTCAGGGAGGAAATTACTGAGCTGACGACTCAGAGACATCTGACACATCACAAGAGGCCTGACGGGCTAAAAGTTTCACAACCAGCGGTTTAATCTGTAACCGTGTGTTGTATTTATTGGCTGCGTATAAAGACGGACGAAACGACAGCTCCTCAAAAGTGAAGACAGAACATCTTTATCGCCCCCTGCTGGCTGGCTGCAATACACGTCATAAATCCCACCCCCTTCAATGTCAGCATTTCTGTCATTTTAGGTTGCTCTTATCAATTTTATCAAGTGTTTATTTTTCCAGTCAGTTTGTTTTTCATTAGTTATTTGATATATATAAAAAGTGGGTTTCACGGCACGATTGACCTCGATATCGCAGACACAGCACTCATATCCAGGATATTTTGGCTTCATTTTTGGACCGTGGGAGAAAGTGGAGGCGTGTCGTCCATCTTTATTTACAGTTTATGCTTTTGTTTTTAATGAAAGATCTAAATCTGAAAAGTAAGAGTAGCTGCAGAATAAACATGGAGTAAAAAGTACAGCATTTCCCTCTGAAATAAAAAGTATAAACTGGCATGAAGTGGAAATATTCAGGTACAAGTACCTAAAAATAAGCACATTACTTAATATACATTCATTTTTTACCACCATGTACTCACAGCATTCACAAACGTGGCTCCTGCATCTCCTATTAAGGCTTTAGTTTTCTTCATCGGGTTCTGCAGAACAGGAACAAGAACAGACAGACATGCAAAGTGTCATAACATGCAAAAGAGCCCAGAGAGAATTCAACGGACAAAACTAACTCTGATCTATAAATAACAATAAACTGAGAAGGTACCGCCAGGTAACCTTTTAGTTTATTGACATGTTGCGTCCAGACTCCTGATATGGTTATAAGGAGGATAAACAGCCTCAATAAACAACATAAAACAGGTGAGTTGAGCAAAATTAACATGTCAGCAAACCATAAAGTTTTTTTGTGATTCTGCTCCTTTAAAAGCTAAACATTTATTTGAGCAGTAAACTTAGTGAGGCGATTTCATGAGTCGACTATTGTCAGCTAACATTTAATAAGTCAACATTTATTTACAAAACTATGCAGAATGTATGTTGATTACAGCTGTTGACTAAAGTCTTCTGACCAGCTACCAAAGACGTTTTTCCTCCTGAATGTGTGAACACCCTGTAACAAGAAACCCGTCTATTAAACAAAACATGATGAAGTGTCGTCAGGTGTGTGTATATCACACGCTGTCATGTCCGGTAACCACGGTGAACATTATATATGTTTAGCATCGACACGTTAGCATCGTCATCATTGTGAGAAAGTTGGACGTCACAGAGCAGCTGGACTCTTCGTCTATAATCATTATTATCTTCTTCCTCTGGTATTCACTTTATAACTTTATAGCTCTAATATAATACTTTTTATTTATGATCTCGCTCTCATGATAATTTGTTTCCTTTGTTCACCTTCATCTGCCTCCTGTGGATCAATAAACTGTTACACAACTTTTTTTTATAGACTTTCTCTTTTGTGATGTCGTCGTTTAAACCATTTTAATCTTCTTTATTCTTTTATTTGTTTATTTAAATTACATGACATTACAGGATGTCGTCTTATTATATATTCCATCTTTATTTATATCGACTGTTCTTATCCCTTTATTTTTATTGACATGTTTTCATTTCTATTTATTTTTACTTACATGTTTGCTTGTTTTGCTTTGTTTTAGGTTCTACTTTAATTTAATCATTGTGTTGGCCCTCGGTTGTTATTTTACCTACATACATAAAGTTGTTATCATTATTATTAGAAACTGTTGTAAATTAATTTTCTACCTATCAGCTAAATTGATCAAAGAACTTATAGTTTCAGTGTGAAATGTTTCCTTCCTGGGAGCAGCAGAGCTTCTGTATCTATATAATGTGGATAATAATGTGATAAAAACACCATAAAGTGTGATAAGGTGACTCTAAACTTAACTTTACATCATTATAAACACTATACACCCCGACAGGTGTGTGTGTGTGAAGGTAGGAGCATGAAAAACACGCTCACAGGTGTGTTTAGGATCGATACATGTGATTATTGAGGTGTTTTTTACTCACCATCCCCCCCAGCTGAACGTCCTGGTCGTCGGTCACGATCAGGATGATGTTGCTCGGTTTGACGCTCGGTTCTGCGCACCTGACGCAGCAGGTGAGCAGCAGCGCCGACAGCAGCGCGAGGAGCGTGAAGGCTGCTGGGAGTCCCGCGTGGGGGGCGACGGTCGCTCCTGATCCGCTCCTCAGACCTGCCATTAGGCCTCGCGCACCGCAGCAGCACCGGGCCTGCAGCTGCTACACACACACACTCACACTCTGATACACACTCACACACACTCTGTCACTGATACACACACACACACTCTCTCTGTTCACTGCGCTGCTCAACTGAAGCTCGGTTTCGTTTCCTGCTCAGAGGGGAGTGTGTCTGTGTGTCTGTGTTTCTGTGTGTGTGAATGAGGCTGGTCAGACACACACACACTCACACACACATATACACACATATACACACACACACACTGTGAGAGTCTGAGTTTGAGGAAGTGCAGTCAGTGTTGGAGGTCATATGATCAGTGGGAGGAGTGAAACACACCGAGAACAAACTGTTCACTAAGAGTTAACACAACTTTAACACAACTTCACTCATTTAACAACTTTATGATCCTGACAGGACGGAAACACGGTTACCATGGTAACCACGATCACATTTAATAACATATTATATTATATTATATTATATTATATTATATTATATTAGATTAGATTTATTATGTTATATATCTATTTATTTAAAAGTACTTTTGTAATTTATCACACTATAAGCTCCCATTATATTTAATATAGAAAGTGATTTATTTAAAAAAAAA
>JAJHUR010106531.1:0-10003 GCA_027495735.1 Lutjanus campechanus
ATTTTAATGTGATTATAAATAGAGAAATCTGGGAGGCTAAAAGCAGCTGTTTCTGCTGTTTTTGCATTAAAAGTTACTTTGATCAGTGATCATTTATTCATCATCAATGAAAAAAGAAATTTATCACTCACGTCAACAGTGTAGGTGGAGCATGAATGAGACCTGTCATCATGTCAGCTGTGTGGAGTTATTTTAAAGGTATAATATGCAACATTTTCTTTAAAAATAATGTTTAAACTCAAACAGAATCTCTTTCAATCTTCACTTATGTCCCACTAGAAATGTGTGGTGGTGTCTGTGTCTGTAGAGACCCTGCAGCCCTCTGACTGGACAGTATCTCCCTGTTTTCTCATTATTTATGTTGTGCTGGTGATGCTTTACCAGCCCAAAACGTTCATGTTTGATGCTCTGGTGTGTTTACGAACAACAGTCAAATCCTACTGATTCTGCCTTTAAACTTAAGGAATAAAAAATACTTGAGTGACATTTATGCACCGATCAAAAATGCAGCTAAAAGTTCATTGTGCCTGTGAAAAAGTTCAAATAAAAAGAAGCAGCAGTGTTTCATAACTTGTGGGACGTGTATTTCTTCCGTAACAGGAGTAGAATATACGTTTCACAGTTTGAGCGCGATGTTTTTTAGATGTTTAGCAAAAGTGCATCCATACAAATTATCATTAACAGCTTAGATTTTTAACAGAGGGAAAAAAAGAAGGTATCAGGTTAATATTTGTGGCTGGTCAGAGTAGAGCTCATTAACCCACAAATAAATTAGTATTGTTTGCATGATGATTAGCTACAGTATGATGTAAAGTTCATGTGATTTGTAGAAAATAAACAAAATAAACATGCAAAATACGCTGGTATGGTCCTTTAATCTTTTTAGCTGCAGATCATGACGATGATGGAAAACCAGTTTGTAGTGGAGTTTATTGCAGCTCCTCCTCCCTCAGATCGTGTCGCACACTTGTGTTTCACTTGCACTGAAAAACCAGTGTGTGTGTGTGTGTGTGTGTGTGTGTGTGTGTGTATGTGTGTGTTTCTGCAGCTGCTCTGAGCTTGTCAATCTGACAGTCACTTTACAGTGATTTCACTGAAGCATTATCCCACAATGCATTTCTCTCTGGCTGAGAGCCTGCTCGGTGTTGAGCCGAGGAGAAGTTTTTGGATATGACGGGTGTTAATGGGCGTCCCCACTGGGCACGTTGACAGGACAAATCTTCACATTTTATTGGGTTGAAGTTTCATGTTCGTGCCAGCGATTCGATACAAGCTTGTTCCTATTTATCCTTTAGTCTGTTTATACATTTTTCAATCTGTTATTACTACTTCATTAATTTGTTCTGTAGTTTATACTCTCGACTAAACTCTTTTATTATCTGACTGAGCCTGAAACCACAGTTGCAGTGAGGTAGTTACTGTGCACACCACCCATTAAGGCCATATCAGTGTACAGTAGTTTTTATATTTCTTAACCTTTAATAATTTATCATTTACTTACTTTTGCATAACAAAGAGGAGCGTCTAGAACAAACTCCCAGAAAATGTCTTATATTTTTTTGTTCCATTTTACCTTTTTTCCCTCATTTTTAAAATAAGTACAAATTTATATCTTTATATTGCAGTGGTTCCCAAAAATTTTTTGGGCATTCCCACATTCAGAAGCTGGAAACATTGATGCTTTTTTTAATGTCTTATGTAAAACACTTGCCTTGCTGTTGTAAGGTATTATACAAAATAAACTTTTTTTTAAATGTGTTTTTCTACGCACTGGCTTCTATTAATCTTTAAATGTAAAAAACAGATTTCTGAAAGTTGTTTTGTGAAATCATGACGGTGAACACAAATCCTCAACTGTTGTTAAATTTACATGATTGTTGTCCGGTAATGTTTTTGACTGATAAGACTCAAGTCTGCACTACATTGCCTCATAACAATAGAGTACAAAAAAAAAACAATATATGAGATTACACAAGTTAAACAAGTTTCATTAATCTGCTGATCCACCAGTACTTTAAAGCTATTCATGGAGACCAATGGCTGCCAATAAAAGTAAGTAAATAAATTAAAACTTCAAGTCAAAAATTCTGTTTTTATTCATTTTACAAAATGTCCCAACGTTTTTGGAACTGTGGTTGTATAATGACACTAAAGCTCAAACTTGAACCTTGAAATGAGTGGAAACACAGACTGTCCATCGATCTCAACATCCGTCATTTGGTGCAGAAATCTCACACATTTTTGTTTCACTTTCTTGTCTTAGAGACTTTTCATCGCAGTAAATTTGACAAAATTAATACAAACATGCAGCTCTTTAATGGTGGGAGTGTCGGGGGTTTGGAGTTCAGGGGGTGCAGCTGTTGTAGCAGGATTACCAGGACGAGATGACCCTTCACAACCCCCCCACCACCACCACAGACCTCCACCCATAACACAACAACACCCTCCATGCCAGCAGCACACAGAAAAAAATGGGCATCAGTGGTACCTGAAGGCACCGACTGCAGGCTTAAAATGTTTTCTGTGTCATCAGTTAAAAATGCACAAAAAATCCAGGTGCACTTAAGTTTTATTTCAGAGATTAAAAACACTTTATATCCTCTGAGGTCTCCACCTTTCCTTTAGTGCGTTATGTTCTTTGATGAGAGAAGTTTAACTGGAGATCAGATGAGTGTTTTTCTTTGTTTAAGAGTTAAACTGATGGATGTTATTGAGAATAAAAACAGAACATGACTTCATCTAGAAATCCGGGCAGCAGCAACGAGCAGGACACCGACACTGACTGAACACATGAGCATCAGTCAGGTTCCTTTCTTTGCTGCTGCGGACGCCAGTTTGGCACCCAGCAGTGACATGTTTGGTGACATCAGTGAGCGTTTTGGGCAGCGGTCCAGCCGGCTGGACGTCAGCAGTCGTACAGACGATTGCTATGTGCCCTTCTCAGTCCCTCGGTTCAGGCTTACGGGAGAGGTGTCAGCCAACTTTTCCTCGCACATTCTCATGTCTGCTTTGTTTTTCCAGCCATACACTAACTCTGCTGTCATCTCAGATCCTGCCCGCCCTGCGGTTTTCCCGCCATCACCTGACCTCACCCGCCTACCTGCACACCTGTTCGCACTTTTTCCATCAGTCCCGAAGCAAACTGTATACACCGACCCATTCTTATTCACTTTGTTAGAGTGTACACCTTTTTTCATGGCAGCCATACCGACATGAGACAGTAAAATAAACACAGGTGTTACCAATGATAATGACTGAGGTCCCATTCCATTTCGTGCAGCAGAGCCTTTCCAGTGAGCCAACAGGCGCAATAGCAGCACCCTGACTCTGTTTGACCTGAATGGAAAGGAAGTTTGATAGCATACCTGTGCTTACTCCACTATTTCATGTCAAAATGGCTGCTGTAAAAAAGGGAGGGACATTTTATTCTGTATCTGACAAGTTAGAAGCGAGACCAGGCTGGAATTTTGCAGGGGCATCAAATCGCAAAAAATACTAAATATTACGTGATGTTGCTTTAAATCATTTGAGTTTCCAGGCTGCTATGGGACCTAAAACTGCTAAGACTTAAAACACAACACGGCACCTACACTGCTGTTCAGCTCCACACTGTTCCTGACATCACTTCGTCTGGTCTTGGCAGCTCATCAGATACAAACGTGGAGGCCTGGTTTACATGTCTGCTGAAAAAATCCCTGGATTTTGTGGGTTCACGGCTCGGTATCATTTTCTCGTCTGCCCGTGCCAACGTGCTGCAGCATGTAATCGGCCGTGTGTTCAGACCAGCCAGCCAGTCTGGAGTCTGAGCGGGGCTGTGAAACACCAGTACGAGAGGAGGAGCAGGTTTACTGGTCTCACTTCCTCTGAATATCCATCCTCACACATCTGGTTTAGTAGTTGATTTAATACTGGACACGGAGGCTCTGAAATTAAAGAAGCAACTGCAATGTTTTCATGTGATCTTGATGGTCTCATACATCTGCTCGAGAGTCTCGACACCCGAAACAGTGAAGTCAGAATAAAGATTTCAACATGTTGCAGGAATTTAACAGCAGAGAGAAAAATCTGATGAACACAGAGTGTCTAAAATTAAAACATTAAAGCAAAGAGACAGACTTTAATACAAAAACAGAACGTTTAGTTTTTCCAAAGGATTTATTGAAAATGCAAATGTACACTTGTATGATACAAATCCTCTTTGTCTCGACTATCCGGGTGGATCTGTTTGATGTGAACAAACATTAAGACTTTAGTCCTCAGAGAAACAGGCTTCTTTAACGCACCGCTACGCCCTCCTGATAGTTTCTTTGCCCTCACAGATTTCTGTAATCAGGAATAAAACCAAATCAAAGTTTTGGATCCTGTTGGGTTTTGTTTGTTCTCCAGAATGCTTCTCTTCTTCTCTCCACAGAATCAGAACGGCTGTGCTCTATCAAACTCCAATAAATAAATAAAGTGCTCCACATACAGCTGGATTTAAATCAGTTAATACACCTCGCTAGTGTTGATTATATCAAGTATATTTCACATCACTGAATATACAGTTTATTGTCGTCTGTCTAGAAGTGAAATATCTAAGAATTTGATATTGCAAATCATTTTTTTAAAAGTTAGGAAACTGAGTTATTTACAAAAACAAGGCACAACATGAGGGATTCTGGGTAAATTATGACAATATTTCCTGATTGTCTGTATAACAACCTTTTTAATATATATTTTAAAATCTCTTAATTTCCAGCACAGAAACGCTGTGATCAGAGAAACAAGTTCCCACTCAGATCAACCTACTTTTTTCCTTCTCTGAATATTTTCTTTTTCTCTGCAGGCTGGCAGGGAGGCGGCAGAGCAGCAGGACAGTCAAACAGGAAGTCTTAAACCCTCTGCAGCACGTTTGTAAAGGTCTTCATCATGGAGGAAACCACTGGAGTCTCTGGGGGTCGACTATAATCTGGATTTCAACGGATCACAACTATGGAGAAATGACTGATTTGGGGACACTGGACATTAACTGGATCCATGTACATAATAATTAAAGTTTAATATAATAATTGTAAGTGCTGTGCATCATTTCCTTTTCTAAGGACCAGTGCAGTAACGTGTTTTGTATGAATGCTTCTTGAGAAAGTTTGAATAAAATGATCATTTTGATTGATTCTAGCAATGAGTTATTATCAGAACAACAATAAGAGATGTGAAAATTGTATTTTGTTATGAAACAATCAAGTGCAGTAAAATCCATCTTCTCACTTTCTCATAATTATTGGGGAACCCTACAGTGAGCGGCTGCGTTGATCAATAATATGTACTTCTTGATGTGAATGATCTTAATTTTGTTTTTTTTATTGATATTTCAAAATGCAACATCACTGCCAGGTGACAGTTTTCATTATGTGACTTCTTTATAAACACTTTGCATCATATCTCATTTCATATATTAGAGAAAACGTAACTACTTCAAATGTTTATGGGAAATTTGAACCTTTTTTTATTGATAAATATTAGTAAATAGAGGCTATTAATCTCATTAATTTACATTAAGTTTATATTAAAGTCTGTCTTAAAAGTCAGTCAAGTGCCCATATGAACATTAAAACAGTTTTTATTTGGTGGAATCGATCCTCCTGTTCTTACGGTTTATTAAGAAACATCCTACAGTGCTTTTAGTATGAGGGAGATAAGAGATGGACGACAAAAATCCACAAAATCAAAGCTTTTGAAGTTAATCAGTCTGACTTAGACAAATCAAATGAGTATCTTCCAGAGTGGTCAAAGTGTCTTTCTGTTATTGTCCCTCCTCCACAGTTCAGCACAGAACCACTATCCGCGAAACAGAAAGAGGCAATTTTGTACTAAAAAGATAATATAAGACCACACTGTTGCACAAAATAAGGACGGTGGATTTTGTCCCCCATCACTCACATTAAAGCACATCAGGAAGGGAACTTTTTAACAGTCAGAGAAACGATTACAGCAAGACAAAAATGTGTCAATGTACATAACTTTTTCTTTAGGACAAAATAAATAAGTTTAAGTTTAAGTAATAATAATGACAAATCAAAATTCTCATATATGACAAAGCTCATCGTGTGGCCACACTCTTGTTCACTTGTTTACTTCCCTTGGAAGGTAAATATCAGAGGTAAAAAGTCACCCTCAGAGCTCTGTAGTTTACCACCTGCTCGGCGCTGCAGTACCACCTCCCTGCCAGCAGAGGCACCAACACAACAAACTGTTAAAGCAAGTGTCAGTCAGTCACTCAGTCCTGCCAATCACAGCTCAGCATTCCACTCCCTCAACATCCTAAAGCAACATGGCTAAAGTTTCTTCTTCTTCTTATATGTCTTGTGGTTTTAGAGGATGTACATCTGTACAGGGTGTGTGTGTGCGTGTGTGCGTGTGTGCGTGTGTGTTTAGGACCACTGGCAGGAGCAGTCCGTCGGCTCCTGGATGGTGTAGCTGACCCAGGTTGCGTTGCCGCTGCAGTAGAGCTGCACGGAGCGCCGCTGCAGCCCCGTCTCCCTGCAGCACTTGCAGAAGCGAGCGTACGTGTTGATGTTGTAGTTGTAGATGCTGGCGGACGGACACTTCCCGTCACATGACACGATGTTCACCTGCAGCAGACAGAATCAGCACAGTTTTAATTTGCCTGTGTGTTGAATGTGTGATGTTCCACTACATACTGTTTTTAACTTTAAATAATGAAGTTAAATCTAAAACTCTGGTCTTATTATCCTACAAGTGTTTTGTGTAAGAAATACTGAAAATGTGAATCTTCATTGGTATAATTTTAGGTTAAATGTGTCTGCAGATGATATGTTGCTCTCCCTCTGTAACTTTCTTCTCCTGTGATATTATAATAAGCAGGGTTCAGTGATAATCTACTTAATCTACTTTAATCTACTTGCCCTAAATCAAGTCTTACTTGCCCCTATACAGTTTATTAGTAGTCGTCAAATAATGCTGTGATACTTAATGACTTGCCTCAGTGTCAATGTTTCATATAAGCATCGGGAAGACCCCCGAAGAGGGGTCGTCAGCAGCCCTCTTAGCTGCCACGCAAGCAAGATGCTGCCGGCTCTCGTTATGTTTTGGCACCCAAACTTGTCGCAAACTGAAATATATAGTTGGAGTTTCGTCCTTATCCTCTGATGCAACCCTACTAAACTCCTGTTTCCAGGATAACTGAAATGCTCTCTTGTGCTTGAGCTCAGAAACTTTGTCTTTGCCTGCTGCCGTTTTCTTGTGAGTGTCAGATCACGACTGCACATGTGCAACTCTTAACGGCAATGAGAAGGAAACGAGACGGCCCATCATCAACTCAAGAAAAAATGTGTTTAACGAGGGACGGCAGCAGCTCGTTCCACAGTGTCGCAGTCTTGGGGTTTTATTTGGTCACTTCCTCTCTGGTTTTTCACCCTTTTGAGTTCTGATTATTTTCACCTGTCCTTTGTTGTTTCCACTTGCTACCAGTTAGCCCTCAGTTTGTGTTCCCTCTCTTAGCTGCCAGGTCATCTGTGTCTCCTCCTTTGTGTTTCCCATGTTCTTTTGATCATTATGGATTCTTCTTCTTCTGGATTATTGGACCATTGGACTTTAAAACCTGGTCTCTCCAGCTCTTTTGTTCTTTTTGTGTTCCTTTCCTTTCCACACTAAGCTCATTAAAGCCATTTTTATGTTTATTTACTTGCGTCTCTGCATTTACAACGTTGTGACACACAAAGTCTTGGTTTGGGGAACCGGAGAGTGACCGGTTCAAGCCCGAGCTTGGCCCAAAGCACAGAATGTGGACTGGTAGCAGGGAAAAGTTGCCAGTTCACCTCCTGAGCACTGCTGAGGTACCCATGAGCAAGGCACCAAACCCCAAACTGCTCCGAGCAGCCCCATCATCCCCTCGGGGGAATTAATAAGGTATGTCTTCTTCTTTTTTACCACTTGCCCCAACTGGGCAAGTAAATGGCTACATTTACTAGCCTGACGTGGTATTTCACTTGCCAATCCTTAATGTTGAGCCCTGATTGGTTTATTTGGGTCCTTTTCTTTGCAGCCCTGAATACACCGACTCAACAGAATGAAATGTTACAATAACAGAAAGCCATGGAAAGAAAAGGCCTGATCACAAAGATCAGATTTTTAGAATTTTTTTTGTGCTCTTCTCAGAATTCATTGAAAACCTCCAAGTGCCTAAAACAGCATCAGACACAAAACTTACCGGCCTGTTGCTGCGACAGTCATTCTTCCTGATCGTCATCCTCACCGTCACCTTCTGACACGACTTCCCGTCTTCTTTACCTGTTCACACGACGACAAAACAAATCAGTCGGAGCAAAGTTAACATGAGACATCCGAAACAAAACATCTGACCTGCTGCATGTAGAAGAGAACACAGGAAACACCAGGAAGAAGAAGGAGAGGAGGAGGAGGAGGAACAAAGAGTCCTGGGAAACACAGAGGCTGTAGATCATGCTCAAGCTGTTTTAGCGGATGGACGAGTTACATGGAGGAAGAGAGGAAATTAAGCCCAGAAATCATATAAAGGAAGAAGCCTCCCAGTCAGTGAGAAAAGGACAAATAAAGCATCTTCCAAATGAGACAAAAATAAAAAATATTCGTAACAAAAAATATATAGTGATGATGAGAACCTTCATGCATTTACAGTGTGCACAAAACGGCTTCAAACATGTGAATCTTTAAAAATGTGGAAATAAATAACAGAACATAAACATGCTCCATCAAACGTCCTGCCACGTAGCAAAAAATAAAAAAAGTAAAAACAACAAACCCCAAATAAATAAATAAATAAAACAAAGAAATGCTGAGTGTGAACTTAAAGCTGCTGTGTGCGGCATTCAGTCTTTTTCCACGACAGGTTCATCATGTTGGAAGTATTTTTGTTTTGCATCAGTTTTCACCTCGTTCACCATCATCAGAAACTTTCCCTGAAATCTAAACTGGTGGTTCACGATCGAAAATGCAGAGTAAAATCTGTTTGTGATGAAGAGATCGATGTGCCTGTGGTCTACAAAATAAATATTATATCACATGAATATTATTTCATTAAAGAATCAGTCAACAAAGTATTGCAACTATTTTATTTAACATCTGCTGAACTTTTTTAAAATTTGTTAATAAATTTGAGCGAACTGGTGAGTTGAGACTGAATCAAAAACAGATCAAAATAATGTTTACATGATGACTAAACTAAAATAATATTTAGATTATATCAGCATAACTTCCACCTGTTGTTAATAACATGGAAACAGATGTGTTTTTTAGTTCTTCGTCAACCAACAATTTTATTAATTTGTCTTCACTGTGACGACTGACTGTCCTAATCTGGTTAAAAAAGGAACAATCAGTTGGGAATATAGCAAACTGGGAATAAATCGGCACATATATTCAACATAAACACTTAAAAGATTACACTTTAGGCTATTTTATGGCAATAGCTTAGTTATACCTATAAAAAGTACCATTTGTTTTGATGGGAGAACAAAACACAGAATCATAGTTGCAGAATTCTAAGATTGACCCAGAACCCAAAAGTGTAACTGCAAAGAAATACTCTGCAAAGTTGTTAATCATTTGTACTTATTAATAAACCAGGAGAGTTTTAATGTAAATCCAAGTCTTGAATCAGAGTCACCTTCAATTGTGTATGTAAGAAATTATTTTTCTTTCACTCCAAGAACTCTGGATGCTCAAAATCTCTCTGTTATCTGTGTTTTTCCAAAATAAACATACAGATGATTGTTTGTTTAAAAGAAGCAATATGTAGCACATGCACAAATGATTACAGCGGTCCAAATAGTGAGTTGAAGCCATAGACTATTAATTAAATAGGTTGAAATCGTATTTAAAATACAGTCTACGGTTGAAGCTTGTTTTCACCACCGCCCTCTCCTCCCCAGACTTGGCTGCAGGAACACTGCAGGAGCATAAGACAAGTGCAACATCATAAACTGACAATCATAAGCATTGTCAAGTCCTCCACTGTAAGTTGATC
>JAJHUR010106533.1:0-12370 GCA_027495735.1 Lutjanus campechanus
ACACCTGTTTGTAACATTCAGGTAAACGGGTTAATTGGTAACAGATAGCAGTAAGATGATGGGGTATTAAAGGAGCATCCTCGACAGACTCAGACTCAAACTCTGTGGGCAAATAATTCAACAGTTTAAGAGCAACTGTTCTCAACACAAAACTCAAACGATTTTAAGGATTTCACCATCTGCAATCCATAATGTCATTAAAAGATACAGAGAATCAAGAGAAATCTCTGCACATGAGGGGCAAGGCCGAAAACCAGCCTTTGATGCCTCAGGCAGCACTGCAATAAAAACCCGCATGATTGTATAAAGGGTCTTACTGCACAGGCTCGGGAACACTTTGGAAAACCATTGTTGGTAAACACAGTCTGTCGCTGCATCTACCATGCAAACCAAAAGCCATATATCAACATTCAGAAATGCTGTTGGCTTCTCTGGGCCTGAGCATATCTGAGAGGGACTGACAGAAAGTGGAAAAGTGCGTTGTGGTCTAACAAGTTCACATTTTTTTGGGAAATCATGGACCTTGTGTCTTCTGAGCTGAGGAGAAGAAGGACCATCCAAACTGTTACTTGTGTTAATTAATCTATGATGGTATGGAGGTGTGTTAGTGCCCATGGCATCATGGGTAACTTGCACATCAGTGAAGCTAAAGCTTAAGCTTCAAGATATATGCAGATTTTGGAGCAACATATGCTGCCATCCAGACAACGTCTTCTTCATGTTGTTTTGTTTTTTTATCTTGTCTTTGTACCGAGTTCAATTGAACACAGGTCGAGAAGTGTTTGCAGATCATTGCATTATGTTTTTATTTACATTTTAGCCAGCGTCCCAACTTTCTTAAAATTAGGGTTTGTACGCAAAGAACACAACACACATGCACACACACTAGATTTGCAAAACAAAGTAGGAAAATGACTCACTGGGTGACTTAACTGTCCCAAAAGACAGCCTAAACCACGTCCTGAATCACTTCAGTCCTGAGTGCCTTTTTTTTTTTTTTTTTTTTTTTTTTACTCCAATTGACAATTTTTGCCACCATGTGAAAACGCCTGCAGCCAGAGGGAGCGCCGTGTTCCACAGCATGGAGAACAGATGGCAAGGCCGAGCAGAGATGGCCGCCTGGAAAAAAAGCAGAGAAAAAAAGAGACTCACACACTGAGACTCACACTGAGATCCGGCAGAACACAGCACACACAGTCCCGATGAGAGCGATAGGGGGAGTGTGTGTCTGAGCGTGTGTATTTATATGTCTGGTGAGTTGTGTCTCTGCGTGTACTTGTCAAAGCTGTTTGCATGCTCTGGTGTGTGTGATGAGGCAAACCAAGTTCGCCTGGACACCACACAAACATACACACTGGTTTTTGCAGAGCAGCTAGTCGGGGGGTGCTGTGCTCTTTTCCAGCTTTAATAAGTGTCTAATGGACTCACCTCACTATGTGTCTGCGGTCCTACAGGGCCGACAGAGCGAGGCCACAGATGACAGACACTGATAGTTGGCTTCTAGCACACAGGCAAGCAAACAGTTGAACCCAGTGTTCACTACTCACAATAATGTGCATAGATTTGGAAAATATCTTTTTTTATTCGCTCTGACCTTCCATGTTAAGTAGGTATTTTCCCCCTGCTGAAAACAATGTTTTTTGAAAACAGGCTCCAGGGTATCATGATGTGTTGCGGATGGGGAAGCGTTTTGAAACCAAGATGTGTCCATGGTAACACCTGTTGTTAAGCAAAACATAATCCCAAATTAATCAAAGACAGAAAATGTCAGACAACATAGTTTTACCCTGCTATTGCTTGGTCATGCAAAGAGTAACATAGTGACAAGGGTTGGTCCACCAAATTAGCGAATGACGATGTTTACAGTCAAAATGGCTGATGGACAATGACCTCGTCCCAACACAACAAACTGGGCATGATTAATAAGCAATTAATTAACAGGACATGGAGACGTAACATTAATGCAAAGACCAGCAGCAACAACATCCTTAAATTTTCTCTCCCACATGGCAAAAACAGAACTTCACCAACAACTCCTGAATTAACTCTACAGTCAACACTACCTCAGACACAGAAGGCTTTTAAATCACAGTGTTACGATGGTAGAGGGCTCAGTGGTCGATGACTGTCAGCCATTAATGATGGATGATGTCATCGTGTTTGCACGTGCTCACCATCACAAATTTGCATGTCAACGCTGGCCTAAGTTGAACTCCACGTGAAAGCAACACACTATAGGCACTTGACCTCCACAAGCAAACGCAGTGATCGAGGCAGTTCCATTGAAGTGAACTGATTTCAGTCAAAAACTTTGCTGTCGGTGTGACAGAAACCAAAGAGCAAGTACAATTGTTATGCAAGTTTATTAAAATGGTCTTTTTGTCCAGTTGTCCACCTTACCAACTCTATGACAGAAATGGACTTCTTTGCAAACAAATGCTAAGAAGAAAAAAATATTTAACTAAAGGTGGAATTTTGCAATCACTTTCAAATATTTTCTTTCAGATCAAAGAACCAGTACTGCTGACCATGAAGTTCATTCATTTATCTCTGCTGGCGGCCGAAAGGCTTCACTGTTGAAAGACACTTCAGTACATACATCAGTAAGTGAATGTATCACCATTCAAAGGCACTTTGTGCTACATTCATTCTGTTTTTGGTCCAAGCTGTCACATTCAGCTCAGTACAAAGCTAAACTTTTGTTGAGTAGCTCAGCAGCCTATTATTTACACCTGAGTTATCCAACTATGATTGTTTCTGTGGCTTTTGCTGTCGTTTAATAGGCCTTTAACAAGGAAGTGCTCTCAGAAAGGAGCTTCAATGCTAAAAGCTACTGATTTGGTCAGTGACAACTGTGATTCAGTGTAGTCAGCTCAGTTTGAAGATTTCATGTTAAAGACTTTTTGGTACTGAAGAAAACAGTTTTGGTGTTTCAGTGTGAAAAGTGAACTCATCGTACTGTAACCACATTAATATGGACACGACCTCCTACCATTGACAAAACATTGTGCATTGTGAGTGCGTTCATGAGTGCTTATAAGGACTTTGTGTGTGTGTGTGTGTGTATGTGTGTGTGTGTAGACTAAAGACAAAGTATTATATGCATGTGTGTGTGTCTGTGTGTATACAGTATGTTCATGTGTCTGTTCTCCATCAGTGTAACTACGCTTTCTCTTGCCAATTTGACAACCACTACTTTCAAAAGACAAAGGAGACACGATCATGAGTGTCTTTTGTGAAAGATGAACAACAGCTGAGAGTCACAACAATAGTATTAAGCTGCACAGATAGCACCAGTCCGCTTTTATGAGGAACAACCCTTCACAACGGACAAGCGAGCTATGAGCAGCTAATAAAAAGTGAACAATAGCAGAGGGGTAGTCACAATAAATCTGTGTTGTGTCAAGAACAATCTTTTTTGCACGCCATTGTCTCTTACGTGTGTCTGGTTATTAAAATATTTATTACTCTGCTCTCTTGCAGAAAGAGGTGCTATAATAGGACACCAACTGAATAAAAATGAACAACCTGCTAAACCTTTGTCAGTAGTTCTAAAATTCCACGATTCAGTCTGTTTCAAGGCACATTATACAGTGCTGTGAAAAACCAGATTAAAGTAATAGTTCATTTAAAGAATTTTCATGGTTCACAGGTTTCAAGGAACCCAATTTCCCCAGTATTCCCAGTTAATATGATTGTTTGACAGTTGAGTTAATGTCCAAAAGGATGTATGGTACCCTGAAGGAAACTGCACATAAGATTGCTTTCCGTCTCTCGGGACATGAAACCACTGGAGAGAAATCAGAATAAGGCAGAGGTGGGAGTAAGTCACACTTGTGAAGGTCACAAGCAAGTCACAAGTCTTAACCTTCATGTCTCATGCCAGTCCTAAGTTTCTGTGGTGAGAATCAAGCAAGCCACAAGCCAAGTCATGCGAAATTCTGATGATCTACCGCGGTTTCCATTTACATCACTTAAAAGATAATGAAGTGGTCTAACTCAGCCTAACATAGTCTAACATTTCTAAAACTTAACGTTAGCTTTCTAGCTAATGCTTGACCAGCCAATAGTTTAAAAAGACACATTCATTTACTTTTCTCTGTGGGTTTTGTAGTCACGGATGAAGTTGGTTTGTTGTTGTGGTTCTCATAGCTTCTTACTACCATCATCAACAACATACTCCTTGAATCCTTAAACTTTTTGGACCCTAGCCCCGTCCATGAAAGCTCCCTTGTGCATTTGTCTCTGCTGGTCCTAGTAGGTTGCCAGGTTTGCGTGCATTGCACTAGAAATCAGCCAATCATGTATCAAAAACAAAACTTAACTTTTCGGTATCTAGAAAAATGCAAATGCTGACTAAGAAAGAGTCAAGTCCTTTGGAGTCATATGTGTCATAGTCTTTTCATCAATGTTAGTCAAGCATGTCCTCAAATTTGCAACTCAAACAGATTAAATTGAGCCTGATTAAAACGGAACAAGTCATTGTTTGTCTGCCTGCAGCATTGGTTGCTGTTAGATTGATCAATCTATATCTGTTCAATCAATCTCTTTTGATTTTTTTAGGTCAGGTCTAAAGTAATCAAATTCAAGACTGAAGTCTCAGTCAAGTCCAAGTCAAGTGATTCATGCATCCATGTTGAGAGTCTCAATACTGATTCAGATATGTTGAGTAACACAATTTGATTTAAAATACATAAATCAAATTCTTGTCCCAACTTTTTTACAAAAGAAAACTAATACCCAATTACATGATGCTAATAACAGTGGCTTGATTGTGTTACGGCTGATGACAGTGGAGTGATAAATGAGGTGCACAAAAATCAGAGCAGGTTTCTCTGCTGATCTGTGCTGTTTCTTGAGGCGTGTTAAGACATGATGTTGCAAAATGTGAAACACCTTTAAAAGCTGACAGCTGTAATATACTGTTTCCTGAGGCCATAATACATTGGGAGCATTTTCAGACACTGTACAATATTTTACAGTAGATAAGCAAATTAACCTGCAACTGACATAAAACTTAAAACCACATTTTCCGTTTACTTTGTCTCTATTATGTGACAAATGTCTTTAGCAGCATGCAGCCTCTACTAATTATTTCTAAGAGCGGCACCAAACAGGGAACAAGAGAGCGTGATGAGAAACAGATTCTTTCTTTTTTATTATTATCATTTTTTTCCACATCAGTGCAACCATTAACCAGTATCAGTGCTCTGTCATACTGTATCATCAAGTCTAATAGGGCATACTTATTCTGTCATCTTATTCATCGTTAAGAGAAGAAGAGGAACACAGGAGTGAAGAATGTTAGCCTGTTGTGCAGACTCCACATGCAATGCTTTTTAAATTGGATGACTAAATTATTCAAACACTGAGTTGCTTTGGATTCGCACTCCAAGTTCTTTGGCACCCAACGAGTTCTGTCCACGGAGGTTTAAAAACGGGTTGGCACTGCAATCGCTGGAGTTAGAAATGGGGATACTAACTTTGATATGAATTATTAATAAAGCAGAGTATCCTGGTCCTAAACCACAGCCAGGGGTCGGGCCTCTGACGCCTATTTACAGACACATTTGGAACTATTTTGTGGGAGGGTGTGTTGTAAATATGGGCAAAATTGCAGCCAACAGTACAATAACTAAACTTACCTGCATCTCAGTAGGATTTACATCACTCATACACACAATAATATACACATATTAACTCAAACATACAGACTATAACTTATTAACTAAGAAATACATTCACCTGCATCTCAACAGGAGGCCACAGCACAAGTATTTCACCTGTATCTCAACAACAAAGGATTTACAGCGCAGGTAGATTTAATTAAAGCCAGCTGCTCATTAACTAAATACACCGCTGTCAACCACAAAGACAAATGTTTAAGCCACCTCTAATATCAACAAAAACAAAGCCTAAAAAACAATTGACAGACCGCTACGATGTCAGCAAACACAGGAAATATTGAAGCCTAAATTAATGATGAAATAGTCTTATGTTATGCAGTGCATGTTTTCCAGGCTCTGCTTTGTGTTAAATCATTCATGATCAGTCTTGGACAGTTACGCATTGCTCAATAACTTTATTACTTTATATTATTACTTTTCACAGTAACAAATAGTGTAGGGGAATATAATTTTCAAAACAGTAATTATATTAAAGTTTCTAATTCAAATAATGCTGCATTATGTGATTTGTATGCAGAGATTAGCTCTGAGTTTGCATGTCTGCATAACACTTCCACCTGCCACCCACCCAATCGTTCTGCACCTCTACCCGTCACTGTAGGCTCCATTGCCTTTTAAATTATGTTGAGCGGCGCAAGCTTTCCAGGTGATTTCTTTATTGTGTTGTATTGATGTATCAGTGTTTCACTTTTGTTTCCATGGGTGCAGTAATGTCACTGCAGCAAATTCATGGGGAATTCAAGCAGCAAAACTAAAAACTGTACTTCTAAACTCTCCAGAGGACTCAGAATTAAATAATCAAAGATGTTATGCAGCTGTTTTGTGCGTAAAGGCACACACAGCCTCTCTTTCTCGGGAGAGATGCACGCTTTTCCCACCCGCTACCCATCTGCTATTAATCAGAATGTTAATTCTATTCAGTCTCAGTGTCTGTGGTTGTAACTGCAGTCCTCACACGAGTAAGAGGTGGACTTTTGTTACCACCACAGCCAACATCTGGACAGCTAACCAAAAAAAGCTTTCTTGGTGTTAACAGTTCACTGGATCAGGGCTTCAACTTTGGAGCACAACAAGGCTGTCAAGGTACGAAAAACAGAAATTATTCACATTTAAGAAGCTGAATGAGTTGTTGTAAAACATGTTTCAGTAATAAAGCCGAAAAAATAAGACGCTTTGAACTTGAACTTGTATCTACATGCGTCGTCGTTACCATAACAATCAACTCATCGTTGCAGCTCTACCTGTTTCTTACATATCTGAGGCATTTTATGGATGCAATTAAACAGCCTGCTGTCAGCTCCAACCATTAGAAAAAAATGTACTAACATGAAAACTGATCCCAGCCCAACTGGCATGGATCAAATCTTAATCTGCAGCATAAAATCAAACCAATAGATTAACATAAGACTACGAGACAAACATGAAACCCACAGATGGATCATTAAAACAACAGCTAGTGATGAGCTTACAAATGTGTTCTTTTAACTGCATTCGATTTTATACCAGCAGGTATATAATAGTCTTGTCGTTAGGGCAGAGTTGCACTGCTTTGTCAAAGCCTGACTTTAAAGAAACACCCACTGTGTTTTATTTTTTAATATGCAGGTTGATAGTTTTCATGAAACCTATTTCCTTTGAACTTTACACTTCAGTCACTTTTGTTGTTGTGTTAACTCTGCAGTTGTTAACTCAGCCTTCTCTGTGACACCTCCTCACCCTTTGACTACTTGTCATACACACTTATGATCATAAACCCAGTCTCTTAAAGCATCCGCCATACAATTGGCACCGCATGCAAAAGTATGCTCGCACTCTTCTTGCAGTAGAATTTTAATGACATGAGGGGTTTTTTCTCCTGTTTTGATAGTGCCAGTAGCAGTAAAGTGGTCACATATCATTCCTCTGCTCTTCATCTTTCCACACCAGCATTTATTTCCGGCAGAATAGGCGCATCAAATATTCAGTATTGCTCTCTATTTGTTTTCCTGCCAAAATGACCATTCCGCTTTCAGCCCTGATAGCCCACCTGTGGTCAGTCCCCACACAAACAAATGTTTTGCAAATTATCACTTTTCCCTTCTGTTCTAAAATGGTATTCTTTTCAACTATGTATTCCTGCCTTTTTTTACACTCTGTTATTATCCTTGTAGAGCTGCGTCTTGCTGCAGGGCACAGACAGAAAAAGTTATAACCCCAGTGTCTTCCCTGCATGTTTATATGAAGGCAGCTGACTTGAATGGAGTTTCATTTCATTTTCTTGAAATGAACTGGGACACCTAGCTTCTCCCTGAAACTAGTCTTCTTCTTTTCTCACAGCCTTTATGATCCTTCACCAACACCCTCCCACAACTTTCCAACTCCACTATCTACTCCACCCAGCCTCGAGACCCACTTGACCCAGCAGCCTCCGGTTCCTGTACAGATAAAGACACTTTACCCCCAGCTCCTTAAAGCTTCTTTTCTCCTCTGTATCTGCAGGTCCAACGTGTTCTCTGGACACGAGTTATTATAACTCTTCTGCCACAGCGACGAGGACAGAGAGGTCCCTCTTCATACCCACTCTCTGAGAAAGAAAAATGATAACCAGAACCATAAAGGGTTCTCAGCTTGTCCCCATGAGAGAACCCTTTTTTGGCTCCTTGTAGAACCTTTTATGAAGGTTACACTTGGTACTGTTTCACAGAGTTCCACCCAGAACACCACATAAAGGGTTATATAGTTCCATCTGTAAAAATTTTCACCCAGAACCCCCTATGAGAGGTTCTACAGAGAACTGTTCTATGGTGTAATGGTTCCACCCAGAACCTTCTCTTAGGGTGCTCTCCAGTACTGTTCCACCCTCTAAAGGTGCTGTCAAGAACTCACTCAGGGGCTTCTATTGAGATACTCCATTGGTTCTAACATGAACCCTTTTATATTCCAAGGGTTTTATCTAGAACCCACCCTGTGGGTTCTATCGAGAGCCCACTCAAAACCCCCTATGAGAGGTTCTAGTAAGAACTCTTCCGTGGGTGCTAACAAGAACCCACCCAGAGGGTTCTACTGAGAACATTTTTTATTACATGGGTTTTATTTAGAACCCACACACAGGATTCTACCAAGAACCTTTTTATATTTCAAAGGTTTTATCTAGAACAGACTTTGTGGGTTCAACAGAGAGCCTTTTTATATGCCAAGACTTTTATATAGAACCCACCCAGGGGTTTAGAACCCTTCTATATGAAGGTACAAAGAACCCTTGGCAAAAGAGATTTCAACAATTCTTGGAGTACTCTTTCTACCAAAAAGGGTTCCTTGGATTACAGGTTTTAATGGAGCCATCGACAAACCGGTTTCTTCAAAAAAGGGTACTTCAGAAGCAAATGGCTCCAGGTAGAACCTCAGACCTTCAAGAAGAACCCTTTTAGAATCCTTCTTTCTAAGAGCGTACCTTCAATTTTTCTACATTGTAGTCCTGAAAAGAATCATTGGCAACACTGGAAACTGCTCTGACATGTAAAGTTTAGTTAGTTTGCCTTATCAACCCGACATGTGACAACATGAGACATCTGCCAGTATTTGCAAATCTATTTCAACGAACAGCAAAACATGTCACCAGCATCAGTCGTCATCTCACTTGGCAGGAGCCTGCTTCTAATTTTCTGTGGCGTTTTGCTTTGTGCTGCAGCATGTCTAAAATTAGCCTGCGTCTTTGTTTTCTCTGCCCCAGGAGCTGCTTGTCCATCCACAGATCAGCTGCAGTAATGATTTTTGAGTTGAGCATATGCAGAAACACGGTGAATGAATGTCAATATAACTGAAGCTAAGAAGCTGATGTTACTTCAGTGATCTTTGCAACATGCTGTAAGAGTTCAGCATGCTAAAAGGGTTGTTTTTTCTCTTGTGGGATGCATGAAAGGACTGTTTTAGTCCATTACCTGCAAATCATGTATATTTTATGTTACTGCCAAGCATTTTCCGAAACATGAGTTTGTTGATTTGTTTTCTACCTTGCAGGTAGCTATCGATTTCATTCAGGAAAGTAGGCCTACAATATGAAAATGAACTTAAACAAGCTTGAAACTGGCATGAGATCCATCACACTTGGCAATGAGTCACCGACTCTGAATCTCCTTCCTGGTGCTGCTGCTTTTAAGAATGATCTGACTTCTTACATTTTAGAGACAGCAGCCAATAAGTTCTGCATTTATCAGGAATATTTTCAAAAAATCAAACTCAGGAGACAAAAACAAGTAAACACAAACACCATGAATAAAGTATAATGCGAATCTGACAGGTTCATGTATCACAAACACTCAAAACTCTGGGCTTCCATGAATTTAGCAGAAAGTATGTTTGCCAAACAAACCAGCTCTTAAATGTGTTACCACGCAATGATGGTGCAACCCTGACAAAAAATATTCCTGTTCTGGCACCAGTAGTTTGTTTGAGTTGAATACTCTGTATCAGTTACAGTTTATGATGCTGTTAGCCGTTAGTCACATCTGTGTGACCAAGCAAATATTGACTGGCATCTCTCTGTTCTATTAATGCCCTTGCTAGGCAATTATCTCTTATTTTATTATATCTGTTTGTGATTGTAGATTTGTTATTTGTTTATTTTGTTTTTCTGTGATCAGTTTAGCTCTATAGCCATTTCACTATCTGTCTGAGGCTAATGTGTTGCTAAGACAACATTCCAAGTCGCTGTTAAAGGAGCAATATGTAGCCACTGAGCGTGCAGAAATTAGTGCAGCAGTGCAAATAGTGATTTGGAGCCTTAGGCTGTATATTAAATTGGTTATAATCCTGTTTAATATGTGATCAATGGTTGAAGCAACCACCCGGTCATACCCAGACATGGCAGAGTCAGGCAGGTTGTAGGGACTCCACAGGAGTGCAGGATGCATGCAACCTCATAAATAGACAATAACAAATGGTGACGAGTCCTCCACTGTAAGTTGATCAGGTGTTAATAACTGTCATTGGTCTGTCAAAGCAAAGTTAAACCCGTTATCCTGAACACAAAAACCCCTGTTCTGAAATAACACACTCTGGACAATGAGTTAAGTGGCTGCCTGTCTCACTGCCTTCTTGCGAGTCATAAAAACATATTTACTCATTCTGCAAAAATTCTGCATTAATTTGAACTCTGACGAATATGAAACAGGCAGACAAAAGAGTAATGGTCCAAAATAGACATTTCAAATGGGGACACCACAGCGGTAATATTCATGTCAAGTGAAGTGAGTATTTCAGCCTTGATCTCTAATAACACATCATGGTCATTTTATGGTTTATCACAATAAATATATTACAGATTTCTCCTTTAAATTACTGTTGGCCTAACATGTATTTTATTGTATCACTCCTATGGACTAGATTATTTTACTGTGTTGTTCTTCTGATGGTGACTTAATGATCTATTTGGTGGTGATGCTTTGTTTGTGTATATGTTTATGTAACTAATCAAACACTTAGTGTATAATTTTGTGAATCCAGTTTTCCTTTTATTGTATTAATTCTGAATCAGTTGTCCAATACTGTTTTTACTGTAAAAGCTTCAAAGCCCAACCCCTGTCTATTAGTTTTATTGACAGTGCGATTAGCTAGCTGCATAGCTGTGCAGCTACAGATATGCAGAGAACTGAATATCAGACTAAAGTAGCAGAAAATGATTGAACCATTGACCAATAAAGACCTGGCCTTAATCCAATAGTGCAACATTTTTATCCTATTTAAAGGGCGCAATGTTCAGATTGTAAGATACTAGGCATGGGTGGTATAAAGACCTTGTGGTATACCAGGGTATTAAAACATCCCAACTGTATTATTTTCAATGCTGTCATAAATACGGACACTCCTCTTTCTATAAAACTGATAGGGAGATGCTATATTGTAGTGTGAAGCTTACACCACCAGGGGTCAGTCTCTGCTCGTCAGTGCAACTGAGCAGACAAACATGGCGTGCCGGGGATAAAGTTACTGGACTAACTACTGAAAAGGAGGAGAAATGCTTCTGCATTCACCCCGATGATAAAGGTAAACTAACAAACACCGCGGACTAGTGACAGTAAGAGTAGCGTTTTTGTCATGAGTGTGTAACTTTAGCAAGTGTGAGAGAGGGCAAGTGACAAGACAAATTACAGTCAGTGATGGCAGAGACTGACGGTGAATGCGCGCTGAGTGGAGGAAGAGCTGAGCAGAGAATTTGCCAGTCTGGCAGTAAATGAGCAGCGATGGCACTGTAAATGCACAATGAGGATTTGAATTTGAAAGCAGAGCTCCAGAGTGTGTGTGTGTGTTGTTCCCAGCTGTGGGAATAGTGTTGCTTTGACGATCAGCTCCGCCTACGTTAAGGGAGTACCACAGTACAGTGGAGTACAGTTAGCTGCGTAGTTTTACCCAGGTTTTACACAAATACCGCCATAAAAACATATACCCCAGTATGATATCAGGAAGGTATGAAATAATAGATACTGCACAAGCCTGTAAGATACACCTCAGAACACACACACACTTTTCACACTGTGCTTCTCCTCAGTGAAATATCAGTCTTTGCTCATACTGTTAAATGTATTGTTCATGGGACAAAGGATGGACAGTGGAGGCAGATTTGCAATCCATTTCCTCAGCAGAAAGCCATTCGTTTCCCCAGCTTGCTGAATACACCTCATAAAGAGCAATGCATCAGGTGCAGGTGC
>JAJHUR010106535.1:0-14046 GCA_027495735.1 Lutjanus campechanus
ATAGTCACTCATTTTTTCCAATTTTGACAACAACAAAGACATTAAACAACATTACAGCAGCTTTATCCCCCATTCTTTACCATTCAAATGTGTGAATATGAGTGTGTATGTGTGTGTGCTACATGCAGGTGCTCTTTCCTCCATACATTTTTCCATCATCCACATAAGCTTTAATGCAATCACTCCAGCCAGCTTGGTGTAAATTTCCCTCCTTTCTCTCCTTCTCGCATAAACTTTCTCCCCCTCCGCTCATCTGCCCGGCTACACAAAGCCCATTTATTATGATTGCATTACCATAAATGATTTTATAACATCTGCTTGTCAATAATTATCGTACAAACTCCCGTGCCCTCTGACCCGTGCTCTGAATGAACCCCAGGTGTAAGGCACTGTCGGGCTAATGAGTAGCGCCACGCTAGCACATTGTCCCCACGTCACTGCACACAGCCACCCAGCCACTTCAATTAGAGGCTGGCACACGCCTTAATATTAGCCTAAAATTGAGGAATCATGTGCTAATTGAAAACATTGCATTCAGGAAGAGACAGGCTGTAAGCAAATGGTGGAGGTATCTGATCTAATATCCTGAAGGATGCACAAACGGTTGAGAATATGGAGTGAGGATGTTGCAGAGTTTTGATGCTTCCCTTCACCCATTTATTATTTATAAGTACAGACAATTATAAATAAATGGCTTGGAACACACTATAATGTTGTTGTAAGCAGACATAAGGGCAGTTTTTATTGATGTATTTGTCAAAAACTTAATGAATGACTGATAATATGAAACATAGTTAGAATCATTTAAAATGCTATGAAATATTTATTTATGTTTATTAATTGAGTAGCTGTTAATTATTAATATGCAGATGAGAAGTAATGAAGTACAAATACTTTGTTATTGTACTTAAGTAGAGTTTTCAAGTACCTGAGTATTAATTTTCACTTTTATTCCTCACATTTTAACACAAATATCTGTACTTTCCACACCTTATGTTTTCAAAACAGGCTTGCTACTTTAGTTTTAATGCATCTGAGCTGCATTATTGATTATTTTTTATTTTACATTGTTATTGTTATTTTGCCACCTTCCCTACAAAACCGATCTCCACCTAAACGGACAGGACAATAACACAAAGACAAGCTGATTCTCTGGTGTCCATCTGTGGACGACAGACTTAACATAAGACTGATAAGACTCAGCTGCGGAGAAAAGGTGAGGTTCAGTTAGCTTTGCTCAGAATCAGCCTGTAGAAATGTCCTTCAGAGGATTACTTTCTACTTTTATACTCTGAGTACATTTCAGGGCCTGAACTTTTTCCACTTTTACTTGAATAATCAAGTAGCTGTTCTTCTACTTGAGTAAAGCATGCGTGTACTTTTGCCACCTCTACAACTGAACAAGCTCCATCAACTGATGAAGGCCATGAAAGGCAGCTGACAGCCCTGCAAACACTGTAGTAAGTGGACCTTGAGTTTTTTGCCAAACTACTATTTGAAAGGTCAATTATGAACCTGCGACATGTCTTCATGAGTCCTGAACACATTTTATGAACATGAACATATCTCACCCATCAAATCTTACAGCCCTGTTATACAATAATATTCTTCTATCTGCTTATAACTGCATTATAGTGTGTTACAAACAAGTTATGAAGTGTTTATACACTGCTGCTAAATAGACTGGTTAAAATAAAATGTTCAAGTTCAAATGAGGTGTTAAAGTTTTTACATAATGAATGAATGCCAGATAAAAATGACCAAAATGCTGCTTGTTTAATAAATTCTGGGTTGACAGTGTGTAGGAGTCTATGTGTGCATCTGTTTAAAACAGGTGTAAGAGGTGGAAGAAGTACTCAAATCATTTGCTCACGTAAAACTGGAAATACCACAGTATAATACTGTTACAAGTCCTGCATTCCTGCAAAATTAGTATACTTAAAGTACCACGAGTAAAAATACTTATTATGTAGGACGGATTATAATTCAATATGTGATTTTAATGTTGGATCTGGTAAAAGTCGAGCTAATTTTAATTGGTTTATGTAGTGCTGTGTAGCTTAATCTGTAATAATATATCGTATATTATTTGTTGATAATTTGTATTAACAGTTTGAATCGGTAAAGTAACTAGTAACTTGATTCATCAAATAAATGTAGTGGAGAAAAAAGTACAATATTTCCCACTGAAATGTAGTGTAAGTATGAGTGTAAAGCAACACTCAAGTAAAGTACAAGTACCTCAAAATTGCAGGACAGTACCTAGTAATCTATTTAGTTACATTACATCACTGGTTTACTGCTTTTGTAAATTACCGCTTTTATAAAATCTGTATCTTGATGCACCTTTGAAGGCAAACTATGCAGGATCTTCCCAAAAAACAACGCACAGACTCACACAAAAACTATTTTTCTTATCACCCATGACTAAACAAAAGTGTGTGGCGGAGCCTGCATCCACAGAGACCCCGTTCTTCAGCCGCACCTTCTTATTTTCTCATTATTTTGCTGTGCTCGGTACGGTTAACCGGCCCAAAACGACAGTATTTTACATCCTGGGAATACTCAAGACTCTCACTATTTACTGTCTGGTGCATTTACAAACAGCAGCTGGTAAATTCTACACCTTTAAGTAAAGAAAATTCAGATGTTTTGGGGCTTTGCCTGCAAAGTCATATTTGCAAATCACAAAATAGTGAAACAGTGTCTATCCATACGGAAAATAAAATAAAAAAACAACAGTAAAAGTGACACACAAACTTGTGATCTTAAACAGCAGCAAATAAATCCTCAAACATATTGATAGCAACTGTCTAATAACAAGATTAAAATAAATACACTCACTTTAATGCCACATGCTCACATTACAAGTACTCAAAGACACTGAAGTGCATCAATCTATTATACCAGCCTTTTTCTCCCCGAGCAGCAGTCTAGTTGCTCTATAGCAGACACAACTGCAGTGTCAGATGCAGTCCTAATTGAAAAGTTAATTAACTTTTTGAAGTCATCAGCTGTCATTCCTGCAAATCAGACTCCAGCCTGCCCCCATGAGACCAGCTGTATATCGGTCTTAATGGCTGGGGACCCACTGCTTGGCTACGTGGGAACATTTGGTCATTGAAAGCACCATTTATGGAGTATTGTTTAATTAAAGTCAAATTAAGAGAACTGTATGCAGAATTTAATTTCTGGTATGAATTATTGTCGAAAACAGAGTGCAACTCAGATAATCAAACTTTTCATTATCCTCTCCTCCCTCCTGAGGTGCCTCCGCTGGTTCTTTGTTGACGACTCCCAAAACATAAATGAGAGGAAGCTACCCACAATGCATTGCCTATCTACAAGTTTTCCCTCATACATCAACTTCCCTCTGTCGAACGTTTCTGTTTTTTAACAAACAAAAGCTTCCACTCGCAGCCCCGTCTGGAGCAGATAACTGTCTCTAAAGTGTTGCTATCAGTGTGATGTTTTAAATTCCACAGATGTGACGAGGACGCCACGAGAACATAAATGGTTTGTCAGAGACGGTTTGTTCACCAGTGATATCTCTGTGATAGCGGAATACGCTCAGATAAACCAATTAAGTCTAAAAAAAAAAAACAGGATTTTTTTTAAATGTGAAAGACACGCTTTGGGCATGAATCAACAACTTCATGTTCTTAAGATTTTATTTTGGCATTTTGGGCATGTTTTGGAACAAGCAAACATGTTTGAAAAGTGAAGACTTATTCGCAAAGTGAGGACATTTTCAAAAAAAGTGAGGATGATAAGTAAATATACTTTTGAGAGCAAGAGCTTTCTTGAAGAGGGAGGACAATTTTGGAAAGTGAGGACATTTTTGAAAATGAGCATTTTTAAAGAGAGAAGATCTTTGCAGAAAGGGGGGACATTACTGAAAAGTGAGGACTTTTTTTTTTTTAATTCAGGACATTTTTGGAAACAAGAGCGTTTTAAAGAGTACAGATATTTTTGGAAAGTGAGGACATCTTATAAAAAATGAGGACATTTTTTGAAGATAGAGCATTCTTGAAGACAGGGGACATATTTGGACAGAGAGTATACTTCCAAAAAGCGAGGACATTTTTGAAAGTTAGTACATTTTCATTAAGTGAGGACCTTTTTTAAAAGTGAGGACATTTTTGAAAAGTGAGAATATCTGTGAAAAGTGAGGACATTTTTTAAAGTTAGTACATTTTCATTAAGTGAGGACCTTTTTTAAAAGTGAGGACATTTTTGAAAAGTGAGGGTATCTTCCTAAAGTGAGGACATTTTTTGAAGGTGAGGACACTTTTGGAAAGTGAGGACATTTTATGAAAGTGAAGACATTTCACGAAAGTAAGGACATTTTATTAAAGTGAGGACATTTCATGAAAGTGAAGGCGTCTTTGGAAAATGAGGACTTTTCTGAAAGCAAGAGCATTCTTGAAGAGTGAGGACATTTTTTGGAAGTGACAGGATTTTTGAAAAGTGAAGACATTTTTGGAAAGTGAAGAGTTCTCTTTCTTCTCGTTACATTTGAAAAAGTGGGTAAAAATGGCTGGACACTAAAACTTGACTCCGGGTTTAAACCTTTTGCTGATGTCTTATTTTATGGGTCCTATAATTTCCTTAAAAGGAGCTGATATATAATTCTGTATTTAAAGAAAATTCTTAACAAACACTCATGAAATGGCAGAAATGTGAAATAAAGTTGTTGTCTTTTTTACATTAGCAATGTTTCTGCTGCACTTTTTCAGTGCATCTGTGTCTGGCACAGTCCTGCCTCCATCACATAATGTTGTTTTTTCTCTCTTTTCCCCCCAAACTGACTGTTTCAAGCTGACTTCTGAATTCAGGCCAATGTTGTCATATTCAGCGGGACATGAGATAAAACTCAGTCATTCTGCTGTCTCATTCTGGAGGTTCTGGGGAGACGGATCCTCCCGTGTTGTTTCTGGGGGTCAGCGCAGGTTTAATTGATTCTCCTTCTCCCTCAGTCTCTTATTAGGGCCACAGCGTCTCTCCATGGGAACTGCTAATTGGCCCTCCCCAGTGGCCACTTGGAGAAGCAGGCAGACGTGGCCCGATAGACACTTCTGCCGGTCCACAGGGACGAGCGCGGATGAGAGATTCATGCCGACTACGCGGCTCTGTGGATCTGCTTCTTTGGGGACGACAGTCTGATGTCTCCCTCCTTCACCATCTGGACACCAGATTTACGGACTAACCGATTGAGACCAGAGAGACTCAACGTGATTTTAAAAGAGAACACCTCTGAACGTTCACACCGGCGTGTGTGTGTTGTTGTAATCCTATCGCTGTGAGGACCGGTTTTAGTTTTAGACTTTGAGAGGAATTTGTAGAAACTGAGGATACTCAAAAAATGTGGACATGTTTGGAAAGTGAAGACATTATTTGAAATATTTGAAAGTGCGGGCGTCTTTTAAAAGATAGTTGACCTGAAAAATCATGATGTTTTTGTCAAGTGAGGACATTTTCTGAGAGTGAGGATGTTTTAGACGGGTTAAGGCAGTTTTGGAAAGTGAGAACATTTTTTAAAAAAAAGTCACAAGGACATTTTTTTTAATAAACAGAATACTTGGAATACTTTTTGGAAGATGAGGACTTTTTGAAAACTGGGGACCTTTTGGAAAAGTGTGGACAATATTTGAAAATGGGAACATTTTTGAAAAGGGAGGACATTTTCAGAAAGTGAGGATGTGAGGATTTGACGGGTTAAGACATTTAGGAAAGTGAAGACACTTAAAAAAAACTGATTATCTTTTCAAAAAGTGTGGAAAATGTGGACATTTTTAAAAGTAAGGACTTTTTGAAAAGCTGGGACATTTTCAGAAAGTCTGGGTGTTTTTGAAAGGTCGAGACATTTTGGTCAGGACACTTTGAAATTGGGACTTTTTTGATAGTGATGAAATTTTTGCCAGGGGGGGTGAAATTTTGGGGGGTGCAGTTGTTTAAAAATAAATGTTCAGTTTTTAGAAAAGTGCAGAAATTTTTGAAAAGTGAGACAATTTTTGGAAAGTGCAGCCACTTTTAGAAAATTGAGGACTTTTCGGAAAAACTGTAGAAAATTTTGGAATATGTGGACATTTGTGAAAAGTGAGAACATTTTTAGAGAGTGCAGGTGCTTTTGAAGGGTTAAAACATTTTTGGAAAGTGAAGATAGTATTTTTTTAAGAGTCAGGATATTTTGAAACATGAGGACACTTTTGAGGAAATTTTTGGAAAGGGGCATTTTTGGGAATTTTTTTCTTTAAAGAGTGAACAAGCTGACATTTTTGTGATGTGACAACAATTGTGGAAAGTGCGTTTTTAACAGTGGCTGCTATTTTTTATACATGAGGACATTTTTCAAAGGTGTGGACATTTGTAGACGCATGCAAATGTAAGGAAAAGATGTGGGGGCAATTTTTTTGGAAATTAAAGACTTTTTTCAGAAAGTAGGGCAATTTCTGGTTTAAATTAAGGACATTTTGGAAAGTGAGGACATTTTTGAATTGTGAAGACATTTTTGTAAAGTGAGAAATCTTTCAGAAAGTTGGGCTGTTTTGACAGGTTAAGATATTTTTGGAAAATGGGGTCAGCTTTAGAAAACTGAGGACCTTGACATTTTTGTAAAATGGGAACATTTTCAGAAAGTGACTTTTGAAGGGTTGAGACGAAGGGTTTGTAAGGTGAGGACATTTTGTTTTAAAAGTCAGGATATTTTGAAACATGGGGACATTTTTGAGGAAATTTTTTCAAAGAACTTTGTGAAGGGGAAATTTTGTGGGTGACATTTTTTTCTGAAAAGTTAATGTGCAGACTTTTGTGAAAGTGAGTACTTTTTGCAAGGTGTGAACAGTTTTAGAAAAGTGAGATCTTTTTTTTTTTAAGAATTTGACAACCTTTTGGAAAGGTGTGAACAATTTTTGAAAATATGATCGTTTTTGATAAGTGAGGACATTTTATGACAGTGAGGACATTTCAGGAAAGAAAGTATTTTTCAGAATGTTTCAGACAGGTTAAGGTATTTTTTGGAAAGTGAGGACGTATTTAAGAAGTAAGGCTTTTTTAAACATTTTTTAATATGTAATTTTTGAATGGGACACTTTTTTGAAAAGTGACCATGCGAGAACAGTGATTTTTTCATGTCAAGGTGAGGATATTGGGAAAAGTGTGGACATTTTTTAGAAAAGTTCAGATATTTTTTGAATTTAAACATGTTTTCAGAAAGTGAGGCCGTTGAAAAAAAGTCAGCAAATTAGCGGAAATGGAGGCCAGTCTGGCCAGTAAAAGAGAGAAGAGCTGCCTTTAACTGAGGTTAACTGAGGTTAAGGTAAAAGTGTGGGGTGAGGGAGGGTGTTCTGTCGGTGAAGGTCCTCACAAGTTAAGAAGAAAGATGTGAGTGTGTATGTGTGTGGAAGAAAGACAGTGATATAAAGAGAGAGTGTAGGAGTGTATGGGATGATTTAAAGGTCGTGTGTGTTGTGGGCATGGCGTGTGTCTCTGTGTGTGTGTGCGTGCGTGTGTGTGTGTAGGTGTGTAGGTGTGTGACAGTGAGGTTTCATTAAGAACAGTTGTGATAGTTGTGGGCTTACTCAATGTGTGTTTTTGCAAATGAGTTTAAGATAGTTAATCTCAGTGTGTGTGAGTGTTTTTCCTTTTGAGGAAGTGGGAATTGGGTGTTTGTGTGTGCGTGTGTGTGTGTGTATGTGTGCGTATCTGTCAAGTTAGTGCACACAAAGAAAAATGCCCAAGTGTATTTGTCACTTGTTTTGGTTTGTGTGTGCTTAGCTGCCCATTTGTACGTTTGTGTGACTGACCTTGATGTTTCTTACTCAGAAGTGAAGATGAGCAGATTAGCAGCAGACTTTCACCTCAGTTGTTCTTCTTTTCTCGCTTCCCTTCAACCACAAAGACACAGAAGAAGACGTTCCGTTTATTCCCTATCAAACTGACGTCTACTCGGTCTGTGCATCCTGTCTGCGCTCAATATAAAACCAGCACGTTTCCTCGAATATGACATTTAAATCTTTTTAGGTAAACTTTTGTAAGACAGCGAGAGTTGGAAGGCAGCACAGGAGTTTTTTTTTTAGTTTTTTTGTTTCTCTGCCTCCGGTCAAACGGATTTTCTTTTCACACTTTTTAAACTAAACTTGAGCAGTGATGCAGTACCGAGAAAAGAGAACGGTTTCATATGCATAAGTTGAGATATTCTCACGGTGCTGAAAGGCAGAAGATGCATAATATTTACAGTAACTTGAATAATATCAAAACATTCACAGCATTATGACTCAACAAGTGCCCGTGGCTAAAACTTTGTCTTTCAGTCCCTTTGTTGTGGCACGTGTTTTTAATGAAATGCCCCAAATTTACCTGAAGTGCCTGTCACCACTTTTTCAGTTTCGTTTTTTGTAGACCATCAAACGGAAATAGACAAGAATAAAGGTTTTCCACTGTCTGGTTTTACACCTTCAAAAACAGGTTAAATAATTTTAAAAGAAACCTACAGTTTGTTGCGGTTTAAATATCAACATGAGCACTGTTAAAGCAAAACGTGCAAAAAAAAAAGGGATCCTCTCTGCAGAAATCACCTAAAAAAAAAAATATTGAGCGAGGAAACATCCTGTGCAAGACAACGTCATATGAAAACTCACCAGTCATAATGGCTGTAAAACCACAGCGAAGTTACAACTGTGCAGGAAGAGTGGAATTGAAAATGAATCAGGCGTGAAGTTTCTCAGCGTGAGTACAGAGAAATCACAGTGGATTCCAGAGAGAGCCCGGGAGTCAGGATTAGCGTTTGAAGGCTAAATGGTGTTATCGGTTCTGATTAAGGAGCATGTACGTGGTACTCGCTCCACCTCTGAGACAGCCATGGATGTCAATAGGGCTAATTGGCTCATTAAACCAGGTATTTAACTGTGCTATAATCATTCTGTGTCATCACTTAAGCCCTAGTGGAGCACGAGGGGCTCTGGCGATTGAATACCCCCCAACCCCTGAAATAATTTGAGATACGAGACGGAGAGGCTTGTCTGACAGGAAGAGAGCAGGGTGGCTCATGATATCTTCTGCTGGGTGGATTCTCAGTTCTCCTTTTTTTGTTCTCAAGGAGAATTTTACTTTTCCAGAGAACGATGAATGAAAGAGCCTACCCTGTAACCCTGTATCTTTAAGACTTTTTTTATTTGACGGTGCAGTTTTTGTATCACAATGGATAATAACGCACTGAACACAGGACGTGATGTTTACGTGGATCTCCTGCAGCCACAAGACTTTTTCACAGAGCAGTAAGAGTATTTGAGTGAATCACTGTGGTCAAGAACAGAGCTGAGGACTAGAGGACTGAACAGCCCACATACAGCAATGGATTTCCCCTAAAATACACCAATATTTTAATCTTGACAGTCATAAAAAAGCACATTTTGAACAACTAAGTAAGTACATTGGGTGGCATTTAAGGACAGGTGCAGTATGATTAGAGATCTGGGGTGAATCATCTGGGAAAATTCTTGAATATAACTTTTGGATGATCTAAAAAAAAATTGTGTTGCTTAAGAGTGTCATTTCACGTCATTTAGTCTCTACTGACTAATATTGTGCAGAAACAGTGGTCATTTTATGCAGAATATCAAAGGGAAAAACATGTTAGGATGCAGTACAAAGAAGGACAAAGTCCATGTCCAGTGTAAAACAAAAAGACAACAATGCATTTCTTAATTTTTTATGTAACAGTTCTTGTGTAACATAACTGACATAACTAATGTTCTCAAACTGTGCTTTTTTTCCCCCTAAAAGTATTTTTGGTGCCCAAACCTGACAAAGTGTTTTTGTTGCCTACAGCAAACCAAACTGGGAGCGTTTGACAATGTTAACCATGCGTTTATTTTTGTTACCATGACAACAATGGCCATCTGACTATGATGACAAAGGTCACGTGGCTGCTGTTGTAAAAAAAAATCCTGAAAAAGACTCGCACATCCTAAAGTCTACTGAGATGGGCGCTGGATCCACAAACTATCAAACGTTAAAACAAACAGATCTGCAAACTGAAAAGCTCCCGTTACAAGGATTTACTATTGTTACTATGATGACAAAGATCACCTGTTGAAGGTTGTGACTTCATCCTTTCCTGCACGTCCATAACCATCCACATCCACGCTATAAATGACACAAAAAGCTTAAAACGCAGACATGCAAAATGTCCTTAAAAGTGACGTGCTATTTATACACCATCCCACCATTTCCTTGATCCTCAGTGCCATGCCATGTCTCCCTATTGTGTGTGATTGTGTGTGTGTGTGTGTGTGTGTCTAGTATGGAGGGTGAGAGGGAGGGGCTTTCTTTGTAATTGTTTTCTTTCTTTAATTGTGTAAATTGTTTTTAATTCTGTAAAGCACTTTGTGTTGCATGTCCTTGCAGGAAAAGCGCTCTACAAATAAAGTTGATTGATTGATTGATTGATTGATCATTTTACATCTTTTAAAAACAGCAAATAACATTGATAATTCATGCTGCAGTTTGCACAGAAAAGAACAAGAAAAGGGTTTACAGTATGAGAAAACTTAGTGTGCTCGCTCTCTGTCAGCAAACCGCACACAAGGTTTCTGGCTGCTCACTGATTTTAGACTGTTTTCTACCCCTCGCATATGTGATGTGGATGCTCCCAATTCCAGTCATAAAAATTATGCAGGTTTAAAATAAACTGACCCAGAGGGGATAATAACCCACAAACACACCTGAACAGTAACCGGTCCAGACTGGAACAGCATCTGTCCGACGTGGTCCCATCATGACTTTCAGTCTAAGTCCACACAGGTGAAAATACACAAAACACACAAAACAAAGACGCACTCACCCAACACATCCATAGTCACGCTGGAGATCTTCACAGGTCCAGTTGATTCTGAAGAACCGAGATTTGAGTTGGACCGGGTCAAAATGAAACTGAGCTGGGTAGGTTTTGCCATCACGGGTCTCTCTAAGCCACTGTCATTGAAGTTTTTATGCAAATTTTGAAGCACTGCATCAGAAAAGTTTGATGGAAATAGAAAATTTCAGAAACACAGTTTTTCTAAAATGTTTTCACTTGTTCTGCATGAGGTTATTTTTGTCTTTAAAAGGTTAATGAGCTTAATGGGAGACGGAAACTTCTTTCCCCAACATGTTCCGACATAGCAAACATGAAACAAAGAAGACAAAAAAGGAGGGGAACAAGAGGAACAAGAAGGAAAGAAGGAGAGGGATGAACATAGCCAGCATGAAAGAATAATTACAACTTTGCCCATTGCAAAACAAATTCTGAAGACCTCTCCATTGACTAGTTGTTTCTTCTACTTTGAGGTTTATTGTTGGCAACTGGTTCTGTTTCCAGTTGTTTCTACTTCTTCTGCTCTGTATATTACAGCCATGCATAATTTAGCTTGGTGGTTTTAAAGCTTTTTGCGCTCAAGGCACACCAAAGGGCAAACCAAAATCTCTAGGCACACCTGTATTTGTATCTATAACCAACCGGCGGAGGTAGTGAGTGTACTAGCCAATCAGAGCTCCCGGAGTACGGGTGGGAAAATAGGTCAGTCAATAGTCAGTCAAACAGGGCCTTTGATGTGTCACAGCCTACTAATTCCTACAGCCTGTCAAGTGTATGAAAGGTGAAAACTTTCGCTTTGACAGAAGATTTTTAGTGTCTTTTAGAGTTTAGGGTTTGCTTTGTGTTGGGAAATGAGTGTGTACTGATTTAGTAAATTAAAAATGTATTCAACACTTTGTATAGTTGTATATTGCAATAATAATGCGTGGCTGTCATAAAATCGCAGGGCACATCTGGAGTTCTCTCAGGATTTGGGAACCAATGACGTAGCCTGTGCTGCCAACTTATGACGAAACTACACTTTGCTTAGCTTACTTTATTCATTTCAAAAGTTAGCTTCAAATTCAGTGGACAACAGATGGAAACATAGCTAGTGTCAGATCTGGTTGATGTGGCACGTCATAATCTAACCTGACACACCAGATGATTTGTTACCATCTTGGAAGTCGTCCTTAAAAACTGTTTGGAAAAGGGCAGGTACTATAAAAAACAAAACAAAAAAACATTTGGCCATTGACTGGATAAACCATCCGTCTATCACGTCTAACACAGGCTAACTTCAACCAATCAGATCAAACTCTTGGCAAAGCCATTCGGGATAAGAGCGAAAACATCTTTTCCATCAAGAAAACCCTTCTGTGTCGTTCTTCGCTCTTCTTTTAATGAACAAATACTCTCTTCTGATATAACTGATGCTATCGCAGTATCTATCTAACCTCTTCAGGAGCCGCCATTGTTTGTCCAAAACGAGTTGCTTCCATGGATGCATCTCGCTGTAATCGCACATAAAACCACACCTGTAGCTGCCAGCAGTCCCTCCTAGGACGCCAATTGGCTGCACTGCTTTTGGTGCGGACACAAACGGATAACGTGAAGCCTGGCAAGATGGATTCTTGCGTGATCTTGTGAATCCAGCTGCCTTGCATGGGTAAGTCATAGATGTAAAAATTGTGTGCGACTAAATAACAATTGTTTTTTTGGAATTTGATTCACAGACACTAAAATGGTGAGAGACTGGATGGCCTGGGAGCTCAGCCGGCTTGGTAGAGCATGCTGAGGCTGAGTTTGTGAGACCTGATGAGTCCTATATACTCATCTTTGAAGCATATACATATTATTTTTTTTCTATCATCAGGGGTGTATCGGGGTGCTGCCATTTTGATGGTCTCTGCCTACTGCACTTTAGATTGGCTCAAATCATCCTCAGTCCTCCATCAGCTTGTTTCTCTTCTAAAAAACTATTTCATGCATGTGGGGTTTGGGTACATTTTCCACGGATTAACTGTCAGATTCAGTCCAAAGTCACACTCCAAACAGCATACAGCTAAAGCACAAACTTAGATACAGTAAAAAGCGAATGTGCGTGGGGTTTTTCATGGCGTAGTGGTGAAGACACATACCGCGACGTCCCCTGTTTGATTCCAGGAATGGACTTTTGTAGCATGTCACATCTGTCTCTCTTTTCCTGCGTGTTTCCTGTCTGTATCTACACTTTAAATATATAAATGCACAAAAAGAGGGACAAAATGCCAAAGAATAAACATGGACTAAGATAAACAAATGTTTCTGAGTTTCTGTCACCAAAACAGAGCCATAATGTGTGTGTCCACCTCTTAATTCCTCCTCTAAGTCTTCTTGAAATCAGTAGTTTACATGTAATATAATGTGCTTCATCAAAGTCCAATGGAAAACAAAAGTGCAGCACAACTAAAATTATACAGAAAAAATCCGAAAAGTTGAGACCAAACACATCTTCCCACTTTGTTTGTTTTCCCGTCTGCACAGTTCCACACATCCGTTGGAAGCTCGTGCCATCACTGCCGCGGTCTTTGCTTAAAGGAGGGAGGAGGGCGAGGGGAGGAGGCGGGGGGGTGTCCTAAGGGCATGTGGAAGCTGGCATGGTGCTGACCACGCCACCGTTTCCTCTGAAAGGAATGTCTGGTGTGGCATCAGTCACTGCTGGCATTCTGGAGATGGCCTGCCAGTCCCTCATCATTGTGCCACTGCTGCACACTCACACTCACACACACACACACACACACACACACACACAGAAACATAAACGCGTCACACTCGGCTCCCACCCTGTGCATGGCAGTGATAGGCAGAGGACGAAGAGCGCACATCCTTATCGACGCCAATCCAGATGAACCTACAGACACGCTTCCCCAACACCCCAGACCCACTCGCTGCACAGTTGGCCATCATTAGCCTTCTTTTAGCTATGGCAGTCCTAAGGCTAAGGGGAGGGGAAGGGGGGCAGCATTGCCAAGGTGCTCCCCTGATTTGCTACATTTCCCAGGGCTACAGGGCCTCTAGGCTTACTGGCCCATGGAGACATAAGCCCCGGCCTCCCTGGAGGCTCTCGGCCAACCCAGACGCTTGGCATGGGCCGAACCGCCCAATGGGAGCCGTCCAAGAGCCGTGGATGGCTATGATATGTTTCCACCGAGGGCAATTTCAATCATGTG
>JAJHUR010106536.1:1886-15252 GCA_027495735.1 Lutjanus campechanus
TCACAGGTTATTTTGTACAGATATTTTCAAGCCTTCTTGACTGTATTGTGCTTGTTATTTATGTCCTCTTGTCCATTTTGGCCCAGTTTTTTTTCCTGCAACAGCTTTATAAATCATGTCCATCAACCAGCTCTGGAAAAAGCTTTTCTGTCACTGCAGGGGGCCCCACCGACAGACTGATGTCTGCCCTATTTGTAATACTGTGATTTCAATCAGCAGGCCCTGGGCAGGTAAAAATGAATTGCTTTTTTTTTCTGAACTTTTCTTGGCTCAAAGAATATTTTTGGGGCCACATAAAAGTGCTCAATACTGAAGAAAACGTTGTCCTTGATGCCTAGCAGCATGCTTTGTACTTGGTCTGAGGAGCGCTTTATCAGGGTGGGTGCTCTTTGCTACATTGTATTCTGTTGGCAGAGACCAGTAAAACAATATTTCTTTCTCAAAGAATACAAGCAAAACTTGAAAACACAAAGACAAGAAAGACTGAAAGACAGTCCCTAGTTCTCCTACAAGTGTAAAACGGTGCTTTTTCAAAGCTTTGCATGACGTATTAATGCATATTACAGAATACTCTCCTTAGTATAATTGTTACCATTACATAATTGCTCTGATTATGTTGCATATATTACATCACAAAAACACAAATATCAGAGATTCTGTTTTTGGACCCATACTTTCACCTTATTTTACTGTATTACCTTTTAGAAAGTGAATAAAAACCTAGCAGGAATATGGATAAAAACTATTTTTGAATTGGTTGCATTAAGTTAAAGTTGAAAATTCTTACATTAATAAGAGGACTAGGACAATTGAAAGGACGAGGGATTTCACCATTCAATGTGACTTTTGGTTTTAAGATCATGATTTGATTTGAAGTTTTTTGATTTAAACATATTTTGTTTTAGCATTGATTTACATTTTCAAATTCCTATTTAAAAAAAAGTCTCTATGGTATCAAGTGTAACATGATGGCCGGTAAGCTGCGCTGTGTCGTCTTTGTTTTGTTGTTTTATTCCTTGGGCATACGTCAGATGCTGCAAGGAGGTGGGGGTGGTGAAAAGTACTGTGAGAATTGACGATTCTGCCGTTGTCTTTGATTATTGAAATCTAAAGCTCGTTTCAATTGATTTTTGATTTACTATTGAAATTGGCACCCCTATCAAGGACAGAACTGTGATGTTCTAATTTTATTAAAACATATCAATCAAATGTGTTAGTCAATATAAGCCAGAGAAAGAAGGGGAGAAACTGAGAGTCAGCTGTGTCAGTCCTAGCACACCATAGCTGTGTCCTGGTGAAGACATGTGACTGTGTGAACCCTGGGGTTCCTTCCAGACTGTGCCTTGTGTCAGTAGATCGAGCCAGGGGCTCAACTCAGGGGCTTAGCTCAGGCCACCTAACTGGGAGTCAAATCAGAGGCGCTCAGTTGGCACCTCATGCCTGACTGGCCCATGACCCTGCGGGGCGAGACCCTTGTCTGGGTCATGTACAGTCCTGTGACCCACTTACCAGCTGATGGGAGGGTGACAGTCATGTTCTTATGTATGAAGGAGCATCAACTTCACCTTCAAACAACAGTTCCCCTGTTTGGAATGTTGACTTGTAGTCCCGTCAGATCAGATAAGTTTAATGACTTGTTTGACAGATGTCATTTAAGTTGCCCACATATTTTTTGTTATGCTGTGGATGGAAAGTGAAAAATGTGGCTTCAAATCCTGTTGTTTAGTATACAAGAGGTTTTTTTTTGTTACTGTATACATTCAAGTATAGGTCATTGCTGAATTTAAGACATCATTATCATTAAGCAGTCCCTCCTGGATTCCACAGGCTTGTCTGATTTCAGCTTTTCTAGAAAATTGTGACACATGGTCAGTGTTTTTACTTTTTTTTGTGCAATGAAATTGTTGGAGCAAGACAAAATACCAATTTTTTTTTCATATAATTCATTAAACATCAATGGCAACTTGTTCCAGAGAGAATAAAACCGCACTCCGTTCTGAGTGATAAATAACCTTAACCGAAAAGGCTCAGGATTGCAAAAATTGTAAAATCTTGGCTACTTTATTTGTAAATGAAGACATGCACCTGGGAGGTATTCCACAAGAAGAAAAATCTTTTGGAACTCCGAGCAGCAAGCTGGAAATGATAAAAATAAAAGCATGCAGAACATTAAAAATTGTCAATAACAATGGCAAACCTTGTGATCGTTTCAGTACCCATGACAAAATAAAAAATAAAAATAAAAATAGCAGAATGAATAATAGGAAAATAGTGAATAATAAAACATTGAGTTGGTTCATTGAGATGGACATGTGTGATGTTTACCTGTCGGAACTGGTGGAACTCGTGGGAAGCTATGATAGTTGATCAAATTTGTGTAAAGGTTATGGTGATTGGACAAAATTGCAATGTTCTACAGAATTCACAGGGATTGGTTGAATTTGCACCAATTGTTGTGATCACAACATTGCAACTGATTGATTATCAGAGATGTGTCCTTTAGGTTTGTTTGCCCTTAATGCCAAATGAAGTCAAGTGGGTATTTAGTGTCTGCTGATAGAGTTACAGTGCAACATGTGTTCATATTCCAGAATAATCCAGCTACTCAGTGCCCACAAGTACATAAAAGTTAAAAGTGTAATCCAGTTACTGGCAATTAAATAGAGCTTTCTTGTCTTATCTTGTCTTGATTAATTATGAATGTTGTTGTATTTCTCTATATATCTTAAATAGCTATTAGGCCTACATCTATCTAAATTCTAGAGCATGCAGTGTATAAAATGTCATGTGACAGTATGTGATGATATTTTTCATTTTTTCCTTCAAACCCCAGAAATCGCTATAGACCTAATGTTATCTGAGCCATATTCATCAGATCTGACAACTGTTATCTTACGGGTGTAAAGGAGCACACTGCAGGCTGCAAAGTGGTGGAGGGCCACTTGGAGCACATCACCTGCTTCCCTTGTCGTCACCCTCTTCCTCGCAGCTGTGAGGCACCACAGGGCCTGGTCACTGCTCCGTGAGCTAATGCACACCATCCCCCTCTTTGCCCTCTTAATGGCCTTTGTATTTGAATGTCACTCATCGGCTCACCTAGAACACTGAAACGCAATTACTTGTCTCTTTAGGTCAATGAATTGTCCGGTATCATGTTCATACATCCTCTTCTTTTGAACATAATTTAGTTGTGTTATAGGATTAGTGTGGTAGCATATGATGAGATGAAAAATAGTGCCTCACCGTATATAGAATAACTAATATTTATTTACACTTTTAAGACTTGGTGACAGAATTAATGTTTAGTTTTAAAGTAGATATACCTGCCAATGGATGCTGGCTTTGAAAAATCAGCTGGTATAGGGGAATATTGTTCCTTATGGGTGAAAAATGTAGTGCACCTCTTTAGCTTAATTTGATAAGACAGAGTGAAACTGTGGTCTCTCCTTGTGCGATGGGGTCTATTAGCTCACCGACATGCTACACAGTATGTCATTTGAGTCTGTTACAGTGGCAAACTGCCTCGTTACCCCTGTGCCTTGTTGTGCAGCCTGACCAATTACTTTTGATCTTAAGAGGACATGACATTTGTAGGTTTTGCACTCTGAAATGACTGCACATGTTAAAAGATGCATCATGCCTTTTCCCTTGCAAATAATTTATAGCACTCTCCCCCCAGGGTTTACTCTTTGAACTTAAAGGTACAAGCTTTAAATATAGTTGAGTTAGCCGTGCTTTTAAAAATGTCACATTTGGAATTTGTTACTACAAATTGACAAATTTGTATATTTTGCGTTCAGGAGAGAAAACCGTCACATTTAAAAATCCAAGAGAGAATGTTTAATATTCTGCACTTGTTTAAAATATAGAGCAGTAAAGAAGGATTTCCCTTACAACATTGTGTTTCAAAACATCTTACATGTGCTGTTACAACAACTGCTAGTGGAATAGAAAATACCACAGGGTAATGCAGATGTCTTTTCTGATCTGTCAACAGCCTGCATATTTTCATCCTGTTTTATACAGCTAACTGGTAATGGGTGATATGATGTATTACATGTCATGTTTGTATTATTAGGTGTACTGAAAGCCTCAGGTTTAGACATATTTTATGCTTATTCAGCCATTTGAATTGTTGCCTTTCATATCCAAATTTGCTGTGATAGATTGGCGAAAACGCAAAGACTACAAGCTTCTCTGCATATGCTTATCAAAGATGTTATTTTTGTTGCTGATAAAGATGAAGGTAAATATAGACCAGTATATTCAACGTGAACTCTTCACAACTCATTATTTCAAAACATAATTATGTGCAGTCCTCTTACATTACTATATAAGAACATTATAATATTATCCTTTATTCTATTTTGTGTTGGCAAAAATCACAACACCCCTATACAGTAAGTAGGACTTTGCTATCATTTTAGCAAGGTTTACTGCAAATAATGTAGATTTAGATTAGAAAGGAGAAAGGAGTATTGTTGTTCTGTGTTTCTAGAAAAGCATATTTTTTTCTATCTTTGGACACAAAACTTCTGTGAGTTACACCAGTTGTATCCTTAATTCAGGTTATAACATGATATAGCAGATTATACACACAGAAAATCAGGGGTGGGTGGGTGGGAGGCTGGTTGTAAACCCGCTCCTATTCCCTAATTCCCTTGCTGAATACATGTGTTACCTCTATGGCAATTTGTCAAACACAACACTGCATGCTTGAGGAATCAAGTGCCCCCTGGTGGTGATGTAATGGACCAGAAAAATAGATTTTGATTGTTCAAATTGGATGTACAACCAGCCAAAGGCACTCTATGTCCATTTGAGCATTAATTTGCACAGAGAGAAACAACTTGTAAAGCCATTTATCCAAGCCTCAAACAATGTAATTTTTTATATTAGTATCTGCCAGATGGATAAAATGGGAATATTTTAATATGTAGAAATTGTTTTAGAATTTACTGAGATAGACACATATGACATAGATACGCAGTCACACTTTTTGTTTTATTTTCAAAGCATAGTCACAAAGATTCAACCCCTCCTCTGTCTTAGATTCAAATTGCTTTGAGTCTTAACACGGCTGAGTAACCCACTGCCTCTCGAGCACACATTCAAACACGAGAGACATAAACAAATAAACAAGGGACATGAGGGAGCGTCCAGCCAGATGGTTTTTAGCCTTTGTGTTTCTGTGGGGAGGTCACAGAATGAAAGAGAGCCAGAGCAGGGCATTTAATCCCATCAGCAGAACTGCATTCCCATAATGAGAAATTAATAACATGAGCATGCTTTCAGATTAAACAGAGCAGTTAGGACCATTAGATCGTTTTCATTGCTGGCATTAGGGCAGCGGATCAGTTTTTTTTCCCTGTATAATCCAACAAAGTAGGTCAGTGTCTATTGAGTATTAGTGCTGTGGCTGTGATCCTGTTGTTTCAGCTCCAGGACATGGAATTAACCCCAGAGCAGCTAAACTGGATAGGGCAAAGGTTTTCAGAAGGGTAGGTTGGGGGTGGGACTTCAAGCACCCCTGGACATGGGTGTAAACTGTGGATAGCACCTCTAAACCTCTAACAGGTCCTGACACTCAGCTCCTGTTTATTCCCAGTGCTTGAACAAGTATGTCTGCTTCCCTCCAGCTCAGCTTAGTAACTTGTTACTGTACTCTCCACATACACTGACCCTTACTTCCTCACTTTAGCCCGAGTCTGGTTCATAGTAAGCTCCACACTACCCCGACCAACAACTAAGTAGACTATGACTTCTCTGTGGAATTAGATGTTGGATGTTTGGCCTGTGAAAAACAGAATAAAACTTTTTACTGTTAAAAAAAAAGTAGATCTTGCTAAGGGTTGATCTTTGGGATTCAGCACATTTGGGTCTCTGTAAAACAGTAGTTTTAGTAGCTGTAGCCTATGCATTTTCTTGTTAGCTTATGCAGGTTTTAATGTTTATTTGTTTGTTTGTTTTGTTTTTCTTTGCATGCAGAATTGCCCATGCAGCATTTAAACTTGCAACACTTGAACAAGGTCTAACAGCTCAGTGATCCCGTCCACAGCTGCACAGTGAGTAATAATCAGTGAACAAGCAGAAGGCCCATTTAAGATCAGTGTCCTTAATAACCACACCCAAGACCTCACACCCAATGAGATGATGAGGGGGAGTCACAGATCACGCCAGATTAGTGCAGCTTGTTTTGCTTTGGCGGTTGAAGCCCCCATGCTTCTCATGCACACACACACACACACACACACACACAGCCAGCTTGTCACTGCTGCCCTCTTATGTGGAAGCAAGTGTATTTTGACAGATAAAGAATGAGTGGCAGGGGAACACAGCACAACTCTTGTCGTATACTCTAGTGATGGTTGTAAGATATGACAGTCGGACCATGGAGATAAATATTTGTACAAAACCATCTTTTTAACTTAAGACAACACTGGGCATAGTCCAAGAGGAGACAACATACTCTGAGACTGTGGGATATTTGTGGCTGATGTGGTGCAGCTCAGGCTTTAGTTGCTACTGTGTTCATCCATGCTAAAAATGTATGCACTATATATACACTTGACTCACTTTAAAGTGTCCACAAAATGCTATGGTTGTTTTTTGGATGTTTAGCTCATTAGAAAGATTTTTTTTTAGTGGATGCATTTTACTAAAAAAGTGTGGGTCAACCTGACACAAATTATGATATAAACAAACCCAACGGATTTTGTGTCCTCAATGCATTCTGAATTAGAGAAAAAAAAATCTACAGGGATCGTATGAAGGAAACGTTTTATTGAGGCCATTGAGGATGGCTGACACCCATTTGTGCGTAAATGCAACACAGCAGTGAGGCTTGGGCTACTCTGTCCAGCTCTTACAATCACAGAGGAACCTAAAGCCAGTGGTGGTGCTTCTGAAGCAATCTATGATGCCATTAAAAGTGACAGCAGCTGCTCTGTCTGTCCTTGTGCACAGTATCAGTAATTCCCTCTGCCACTTCTTAAAGAGCCAGGTCACTTTTACCCCTATTGACCCAAGTGCCCTGTACCTTTGTAAGAGTGCTCTGAGGCAACATGATCGCCTGATTTTATGAATGCCTCTTGGAATCATGAAGATGGATAGCAGCGTAGTAAATCTGCTACATCATTTTGTCTTGCAGTTTGCACATCTTTGCATTTGTTGTGCACTTAGTTCTTTATATGTGGTGATGAATTCACATTGAGGATGCCATGCCCTGAATTGCCCTATTTCCGTGATGCAGTCAAAGTTAGCTGGGTTGAACCCCAAGTGAACTGTGCTGTGTTGTTAGTGTGACCTAAATAGGGCAGTTTGGCACATTTACCTCAGTTGCCCCACACAGAGACAGAAGAAGGGGAGAGAGTGCAGAGGAGACAAGAGGTTGAGACAGGACAGGCAGTGAGAGGGAGAGAGAGAGAGAGTGGACTCAACAAAGTGTGAGAGCACGCACATGCATACAGTACGAGAGATGCTGTGGGGACGAAACTCAAGGATAAATGTAACTCTTTTAAAAAATACTATTTTGTGTAAAATATGAGTCAAAGCTCAAAAAAGTGTTATACACTGTGCATTTATATGCATGTCACATAAGCACCACGTTGAATTTTAAAGCTGATGGGTCATGCACTGTGGTCTAAAGTGTAGTTTTAATAACTCATTTGATAAAATAGGTACTATTGTGCAAGTTGTGGCCGAACAATTGGAAGGTTTTGTCTTATATAGATCTACATTTGTACATTGATGAACTAAAGTAATGAGCACTTTTGGCTGTTGGAAACTATTAAATTAATCACCAGCTATTTTGATAATGGATTAATCATACTGAGTCTTTTTTTTTTTTTAAGAAAAACTGTCCAAGTTCTCTGATTTCAGCTTCACGAATGTGAATATTTTCAGGTTTCTTTTATCCTCAGCGAGTATCTTCTGCTTTTTGGACAAAATAAGTCATTCGGGGACATTACCTCAGGCTTTGGGAAACATTTTCACCATTTTCTGACAGTTTATGTACCAAAGAACTAATCATTGGATTTAGAAAATGATCAACAGATCAGTTGATAATAAAAATAATAATTGTTGCAGCCCTGATTTATAAGTTGTATCGACTTGTTAAATTGTGAGACAGGCATAGGTAACCAGTGCTTTGACGTCACTTCAGGGTTTAAACACCTCTATATTTGGCATGGAAGGAAATGTATTGATGTATCCAAAGTTATTCTTGTTATTGGACTTTACCAGAATAACAGTTATAGGAGTGTAATCCTTAAGAAAGATATTGAAGGAGAGGGAGGGAGAAAATTCAAGGGGGAAAACCTTGATAATGAGATTGATAGTTCCCTTTATTTAAAGAATTAAGTTAAGATGGAAATCTAACATTTGAAACATTGTTTTCAGCAACACATAGTTGCTTGTGTGTGTGTATGTTTGTGTGTGCTGGATGTTCCTGGTGACTACTCTCCCAGTCATTTAAATGGAAATTTTAATTTAGACTAATCAACTTATCTAAAAGTACAAATATTATCAAAATTGAGCACAATTTATTAATCAAGAAAGATGAAAACTGTCAAAAAACATGACAATAACTTACTAAATGTGTTCTCTTTTCAGACAGAGTCTGATCACAGCGTCTGTGAATGAACAAGGTCATTACGTCGTAATGTAGAGGCCCCACAATGTGGTTAATGTTCACAGTGCTAGCACCAGCAGCCTGCTGTCCTTGTAGGTTAACGTCCACATGCTTGTGCTGAATGTGATGATGCATTACTCCGGTCAAGTGGTTAAATTCCATTTTATGCCGATACAGCTCGCATACAACCTTATTTTTATTTTCTAGATCAAAACACTGCCAAACTACGCCGTTTTTACAGGATGTTATCTGTCACACTTTGCTTATTACGACAACATCTGGGCCATCCACACATTAACTCAGGGAGAGGAGGGCTGCTGTCTGCTGGGGCTGCAGCCCTCACTAGGGGATGGGCGGCTACATAACATCTTGGAATAGTTAACTGACATTATACATGAATAAAATATAAATAAGTTAAATGGACTACTGTTTCTAGTGCCGTCTAGCAAGAGTAGTGACATTTAATTGTTTAGTCAACTAATCGCACACATCCCTAATGTGTACATGTGGGTAAAAGATATATTGAGTGGCAGGAATCTGGTGTTAATCTTTTGTCTTTCTTTTCTTCTTAATGAACCTCCCTTCCCATTAACAAGAATAGAAAACACACACACACAAACAAACAAACAAACAAACAAAAAACAATATACAAAACAATATATTGTTTGAGATGAGTGTTGATAAGTTTGCATATCTTAGTATATTTCAGTAACATGGCATATTTAAATAATTTCTTCTTTCCTTTCCCCATTTAAGTTTCAAGACAAGATTATTATGCTTCTGACAACTATGCGAGCAAGCTAGGCCCTTAAAATAAGCAGGTTTACATAGATTTGCCCAGACTACTGGCTGTTTCGGATTTGTGTGTGAGTTAATTGCTCTGCTGGTTAAGCCCTCAGCCACTCAGTTCATGACCTTAGCTTCAAATAATCTTATTCTGTGCTCTTTGAGAGGTGAAGTAGGTGACCACAGCACAGCAAATTCCTCTAAAACTCACCTGGACATTAAATATCATCACTGTTGAGCCTATGAGAGGATGTAAAAGCAATCAAATCATTAATGATGGTATGTATGTAATGATTGATATGTATGTGTGTGTGTGTATATATATAAGATAAGAGCTGAAAGGAGTGGTTGTAAAAGTGGTGTTGAGAGGAGCAGGGGGGTGGGGGGCACAAGGACATATCATAGATCACAAGGTACTCTTCAACCTGTAGAGGGCAGTGAAGACACATGACACAATGTAAGCCGGGGTTCTGTCCTGTCCTCTCAAAGCAGCACATGTAATGTTCTCCAAGCATGGCATCTCTAACAGCAACACAACACATACATGCAGCAGTGACATGTAATAAATGAAACCTTTTTAGAGCCACTGATCTGCAGCATAAATCTGTCAATCATAATCCTGCTAGTTGGCTGAGAAAAGATATTTCTAACCCAGGTAAAAGTAGTTATTTTTCCTTTAATTATGGTAAAATTACAAGTGTACAACTCAATAATATTAAAATATTTTATTTTAAAATCATTTAAGTCGTTTTTGGAATGAAGGTTTGCATGCCCCACTGAAACTAGATTTCTCACTGTGTTCTGTATATGGTCTTTAAAGGAGTAACCCACTGGCTTACTATTTCACTTTCATAATGGTAAGGAACTTGTGAGAGACAAGTTTGAAAAAATTGTGGTCACAAACACATATTTAATTTACAGAACATTGACAAAAGACTACCCCATGAATCATGGTGAAATCATGTGAGCTAGCCAACCTACTAAATCACAGTGTGACAGCAATCCATAATGGTTAACTAGTTAGCTAGTTATTTGGCCAGTCAACAGTATTAATATTGCAAGTGTACAGACACTCTTGTGAGCTACAATTGATCGCAGAAGTGCAGAGAGTGAGCCTAATGCTTGTTATTTTAACCATGCTGCTGACTCAGCAGGTATGGATAAGCGCAAACAAGTTAAGACCTGAAATTATTCAGTATATTTAGTATGGGGTCAGTGCTCCATCTCTCTCAGCTAAGGGGTCCATGGTCCATCACTGATTAACACCAGTGTCTGTCGATCTTCATGCCACCACTTTATAATGAAGGTTTTTGGTTAAAGATTTAAAGTATCAGGTTATTTGAGGTAACCTTGATGACTTCAACAGGCATGGTGTCCCTGGCATGACCCTTCAGTGCAACAGTTCAGTGCAATCCTTACAGAGGGCTGCAGGAATGAGTCCTAAAACCCCAAATTGAGTTAGTTTATTAACACTTCCTGTTCTCTTGTCTTGATCTCAATGAGTTGTTTGAGTGTTTTTTTTTAGATTACATGCCTGAAATTAGGTCTGTGGTTAACATGAGCTATAGAAATTTCACATTTTGTTTGTGAAAATTATCTTGCTGAACCAGGGAGGGAACCGAGAGTGGTAGTTTTCAAAACTCAGTCAATCATTCCTTGTAGAGAATTTGATTTGTACCATAAACCTGGGCCTCCCCATGCAGGTTACTAGTGACCTTTGCATCTGGCCTTTTGATAAAGTGGTCGGTTTCCTTTCATTATTACAAAATACCTCAGCCAATAAGTAATACATTTGTTCCAGTGGAGACTGTTAAGAATCCTCTCAGTCTTCACTTCAGAGAAATACATCTTTTTCAACCACTGACACCATTTTTCCAATAACATTTGTTGGCTTATCATTTTTACTGCAAAGCTATTATGTTCATTTATAGGATTTATCAAAATACTGCACCCACAAAGGTATTCTGAAACATCCTTCCTCTGAAAGTTTGAGGCCATTTTCAGTGAATGACATAATCAAGTAAATATTGATCTTCAGATCGATATTGTTTGGCCACAAAACAGTTGGGTTACTGTATGCTGCATGAGCACTTTTGGGAAGATCCAGTTAAATTCTTATATTATTTCTGCTTTATTGTACTGCAATAAATATGCAAAATGCAAATGTTTTGGGCATTTGGGCATTGGGCAAGTGTGATGTTATGAAGCACCATGAAGGAAAATGAGTTTCAATGTAATGTCAACTCAACTTTAGTCCAAGAAGATTTTCCACCAGATGTCTTTTTCTCCATCTTTCAAACCACAGTTCGCACCCTCCAAACTCCCACTATATCTAGTTCTGCTATAAAAATATCAGGCCTCAGTAGGCACTGCACATATGAAGACAAACACTTCTACCAGTGAACTTATCAGCGCTTGGCCACTTATGTCAGATGATTATTACATGCCACTCTGAGACAGACGGCCCTGGGATCAAATCCTCCTTGGTGCTTTAGACTATCAGAGTGCAGATTCTCATCCAACATAATGTAGAGGATTAGGCAAGTAATGCCTGCGATGGCACATCAGTGACACATGGTCCAAATTGCTTCCTGACCTGGCTGTTTTGAAGAGGTAAGTGCAGCAGATGAACTAAATGAAAACACAACAACAAGATAGAAGTTGCACACTTTAGCGAGCACAGGGTCTACAGCATTTCATGGTTAAGTTGCTACCAGTTGGCTACAATGGTGCATCATCCACAAACCACCAGATGATGTCATGTAGCCTTGATGTGTATAAAATATTACTTTGACATTAATGTTTTAATATTCTTATCTCATTTATTCCTTTGCCTTTGTCACGGTTATCATGCGTTTGAATCTTTGATTCTCCTTCATCGCTTCCTCATCTATTAACCTGGATATCAGTGTTCTGGAAAGGCATGCCTTGTGTCACATTATAAACAGTTGAAAGTAAAAGATAGGAGACAAGCTTGGGTCATCGTGGCAATCTTCCAAACAGCTTTTAAACAGTGTTTCACAATTGATAAACAACCGTGCCTGTAATTAATATTGTACATTCATGGTAAAAGGCATTCTGCATAATTACTCCACTGTCTCCCCCAGAAATATGCACATTCAGTGTTATTATAAAGCACACCAGTATATCATATTAAGTCATAAATAATGTGCCAGTAGAATTAATTAATTTTATACACACCCCTCCCCCTTATGTGGTACTTTACATTTAACGATGTCAGCAGTTATTGATGCACTCTTTAAACAATGACATTTTACATGGCTTTTAAAGGGAGCTTTTTTGTGAGGCACTGATTGTGTTTGTAAAATTTCTTTACAGATAACTTGAGGAGTTTGCACAGCAAACGGGTTCAAACTGTTTTTATATTTAAAGCATTCTTTTGCTACAACACATCTCTCATGATTTTGTTGATTCGATGGTTGTTGCTTACAAAAATGTAATAAATAAGATAAGCTTTGTATACTTGCAAGGTGGTGTTGGATACATTCATTAAGTGACTGTATGTAAGGCTTAATTAGCTAATTACCCAAACAAAGACAAGTCATTGATATAGTGGCAAATGATATACATTAAATTAAGATTTAAATGACCAATGGGTATGACTCCTTTTCTTGCTAAGCTTTAAAAAGATGGATTGAGATTTTTCCAAGTCTGATTCATATAAGAATCACATGCCCACATGTACATTGAGAGTTATTGGTCACTGTAATAATTCCTCCTCTCCGTACTAGCAGTGAAGATAGTAACATCAAAGATGGGGACAAAATCCACAGTCCTCATTTCTCAGACATACAATAACATATTCCAAAGTTCAACTGACACCACTTCCTAAAGTTCAGCGAGCAAGCAAACTCAAGGGTTTGGAGTGTGAAAAATTGTACAACGAGCAGTGACGCAGTGGTGTGATTTTTCCCTCTGCAAATAAGT
>JAJHUR010106537.1:1065-21221 GCA_027495735.1 Lutjanus campechanus
CTGTCAGTGTGTTTATATGTGAAGAATCAAAGATGAACCAGTCCTGTGACCTGGAAGCTTTCCTGATTTACAAGCTTGCAGGTTTGAAAGATCCTCGTGTAGCTTGATGGCAGATGATGTCTGACTATGAATACCTTTTATGTTACCTTTATTACACTTTTAAAATTCAGTATCTCCTTGTCTGTCAGTGTTTGGAAAAGATATAAAAATTCATTCTTGTCACAGTCTGTCTCCCTGTCCCTCTTTTCTGTTTTCCCAGGCCCTTCCAGTGTTATGGATGAGAGCAGCCATACATCACGTCCCACTACCACACCCCCTTTTGGATGAAAACAAGCACTGTACAAACAGCCAGTCAGTTTGTGAGTAAGCAGCAAACACTTCGCCAGAGGTTAGTTCATAACATGTGTGCCGATCGTGTGTGCAGATCAAAGTGAATCAGAAAACAGAATCTTACAGATGATGCATCAGAACTTTTTATTGTGAAAAAATATGGGCCAAGTTTGATTTAGCAGGACCAAAACAACATAATAAAGTGTCTTAACAATATAGAAAGTGACAGAAACATATTACCTGAAGATTCAAAAAAGTTTTTGTATGTCAGGTTTGTCCACTTTGGTAGGGGCAGATTGAAAGGGCTCCTATTCCTTTCATTTTTGTAACAACACCAATAAACATAGCATGATTGCTCATTACCTCATCACCAGTCCCTCGCCATTTATACCCACTCTTCTTCCTTTGTTCCTCGACAGATTACTAAGTTTAGTTTCCTCATGCTTCTGTTTTCTAGCCTCTGTGTAAGAAGCCTATTGGAGTTGGATGTGTTTGCCTGTTTGGACTCCCTCTTTAGTGTTGCCCTGCCCTCACAATTGTGCAATTCTTAGTTTCAGGCTTGTTTGTTTAAAGGATTTTTTTTCTTTTACATTGACTTCTTTACTGATTATTCTGTCATCTTTCAAATGATTGGATTATACACTGGTATAAAAGCTAATTTGTTTAAATACCTTTGCTTTAAATTATTATAATTTTCATGTTTACTCTCTTGTAGGGCAAGCAATGCTACATATATTGCCTCCTCAGGGCTCAACAATAAGGATTACCCCTTGCCCGGGGCAAGCAAAATGCCACATTGGGCTACTAAATCTGTTAAAAAATGCTGTTTTGATAATTGACTAATGGTTTAAGTAATTTTTCATGCAAAGATGGCAGCTTCTCAAATATGGAGAATTCCTGCTTTTCTCAATTTATTGTCATATTAAACTGAATATCTTTGTGTTTTCGACTGACAAAACAATCAAGGCATTTAAAGGCATTTAAAGACATCCCCTTGGAAACTCTGATGGACATTTTTCACAATTTTCTTACATTTTAGAGATGTTATATCCCTAGATTAAACATGACAATCTTTAGTCTTTATTTATAACTACCAAACCACAAAAAATGACTTTGTTGAACCCTGCTACTGTACATGTTTCACTTTATTCATTTCAAGGATGGTGCGTATTAATATACTTTACTTTAAATATGCTAGAATTAGCCAAAAGGCTAGTCATCTGTAGTCCCTGCAAGATGTACAGCTAGCAGCCTAAAATCAATCTAAAATGACATTAGACGTGTTAATTGCAGTAAAGCAGAAGACAGACAGATTTAAGCAGAACACAGACATGTGCAGCAATAAAAGCAGAGCAAATCACAATTCAACAAGGAAAAAAACAGCATACCAACGGACAACACAAGCAAAGACAGACATGAGAAAAAGAAAAAAGTTAGAACAACAGCCTTGCAAAAACAAACATAAGCCAAGACGGATATGAGCAACAGCACAACAGAAGCACTACAGAAGGTCAAGCTACAGGGAAGTTTAGCAGGATACAAGAATATATACTGACAGACATTTGACCAAATAATGAAGGCATCCAAGTAAATGCTGACAGATTTGATGGCTTCTAAGCCATGTTCTTAAACGTCTAGATTTTAACAGGAATTGTTGTATTACAAAAATATAAATAAATAAAATGCCCAAGACAAAATTAATACTTTGCAGAAACATGCATAGTCACTGAGCCTATGTGTCTGTTACATTATACTTTTACTGTTCAGCATCTCCACAAATTTACAAAAAAAGATTGAAGTGTTAAGATTAGTCCCACCTCTGTGTGTTCTGTGTTTAGCATGTGGTGCATTTGCAATATCTTTCTATGTTGCTGCATGAGCCACTTGAACCATTGATTTGACTGCTGATTGATTGATTGATTGTTGATCAAATAATTATTAAAGGGTTGGTTCACCCAGAAATGAAAATTCAGTCATTATCTACTCACCCCCACAAAACAGAGCAGGAGTTTCACAAGAAAACAGCTTTGCAGAATCTCTTTAACAGTGTAAGTGAATGGCGACCAGGTTTCAAACTCAAGAAAACATAAAATGCCTCCATACTGTTATACTGGTGTGATCCAAGTCTCCTTAAGCCCCGACATGCCAAGTTAACTTGAAAGACGTCATTGCACCATGTTTTTTTCTCTAAATCTTCATTGTAGATCCTTAGCTTGGAGCCATAATCACTTGTGCGTGCACACTATCTGAACAAAGTGTGTGTGGTGTGACGGTGTACACATGCACGTGCACAGCAAGTTGAGGCTTTACATGTAGGTTACACCAGATGAGCAGTATGGAGGCATTTTACGTTCATTTTTTTCTCCATTTTTTTCATGTTTGAAAACTGGTCAACATTCACTTAAATTGTTTGGGAGATTCTGCAATGCTGTTTTCCTGTGAAACTCCAGCAGTGTTTTGTGGACTAAAAAATGAATTTTAATTTCTGGGTGAACTATCCCTTTAATAAACTGTTTGAAATACCTGCTTTCTGGCACAGAGTTGCTTTGGCTTGTTTCAGGATGTTTGATCTTGTTTGCCTCATTTCACTCTGGAAACTTTATAGTCTTGTTCACTTGTGCTACAAAGTAAAACCTGTTTTCACTCGTGGGTGAGGTAATGGCATGCAGTTCCTCCTTGGTCAGAGCTACAGGGTAGGGCTGGGTGATATGGACAAAAACAAATATTACAAAAAATTTTGAACAAATACCTCTATTGTGACAATATTGCAGGGATGACTATTGGTGCTTTCACAAAATATTAAGGCAATGATGTTTTTAATTAATAATCATCAGTAAATATAATGACTAAGTTAGTAAAGGCAAATAATAGAACAGCTACAGTCTGGTATGTTCAGAAAATCTCTTTATTGTAATGCAGCCTTTGAAATCAGGAAAAAACAACACTTATGCCATGGCATGATACAACTAAATCCAAAATCTGAGGTGATATCTGGTCTCATATCATGATATCAATATATTTCCCAGCCCTCATACAAAGGGGTCAAGCATGAGATTGTATGAATTGTAGATAGATTTCATCAACTCTATTATTGCTCACAGCTGTCTATACTGAATTCCTCTACTGTACATTTCTTTCACTGCAACCTGCACTTACTGTTCACAGGTAAGTGCTTGGCTCCCACTCCACAGATATTCACTTTATTCCTAAAGCAGATGAGTAAAATCTGAGGCATATAGTCCACTTCTCTCTCTGATCTTTGCTAAACACATTAAAAATGTAACGATCTTTAAATCTGGTAGGTGGTTGAAGATAAATTCATCACTTTTGTCTGTCTGTGTGACAGTCAAAATAGAAATTCTCAGCTCATGCTGCTGGCAGAGCTATTCCAGGAAAAGACATCTGTCTAACTCTGGTGTCTTTATGGGTGCAAAGTGCAGGAAACTGTAAACAAATGTGTTTAAAAAAGGTACATAAAATAAATACTTAGGCTACATTCACCCTGCAGGCATAATTGGACCAAAACAATTTTATTTTGTTCACGTGTGGCACAGATCTGATTTTTTTTTTTTCTTTCATCGCAGTGTGAACAGCACAAATCACATGGAATCTGAAATGGTCAACTCTGATTTGTGATGATTTTTTTCTGGGTTTTTTTGCAATACAACATCAGTGTGAACAGTCATGGTGGAATTGTCTGACGTGTCTTACACAGCAAGATTCTTGTGGAGATGCACTAACAGATGTGGTTAAAAGTGGCCGCTCACATCCTGAAATTTTGGATGAAATGTGTCTCTGTGAAGCTGTTTATGTAATGATTTCATCACTCCTTAATAGCAACTAACTACACAGCTACATCATCACAAGTTAAAAACTATTAACAATATCAGTATTATAACATGTGCAATGATCCACATATATCTGCATATATCTGTATTAGTGAAAGGTGTACATAGTGTATGTGGTCTGAGTGTATAGTTTAATATTTTATATTTTTAATTCTTTTATATTTTTATTCTATCTGTATTCTATTTATCAATCCCTCCATTTTCTACTTATACTTTTTTGAGCTGCTGTAACCTGTGAATTTCCCCAGTGTGGGATCAGTTAAGTTCATCTTATCTTATTTCAAAGAAAAAAAATAAAATGTTCTGGATTTGTGACAGACCAGTGTTGCTGATCCATCGGCCATAGTCCTAGAAATTAACCAAAATGTATTAAAGACACAGATGTTTGCTCTGATGGCACCGCACTCTGTAGTGAAGTACATGATATTCCACATGTTTAGACTGGGTCAAACTGCAATGTATGTTTTCTGCAAATAATACGGAGGCTCACATTCTTTCAGTTCAGACCTTATTCAGCAGCAAAAACAAGAGGCAAAGCAACAAGTGCTCATTAAGAAAAGATATGCATCAATATGGGGACAGAAAAAGATCAGCAGAGGTCAGGCTGTCGCAAATGAGCAGCAGCTATAGCTAAATGAAAGGTGGGTGTGTTTACATTGGGCTATGTTGTTTATTCCTATCTGACTATTTTACAGATATGCAAGAAATCTGAGCTGCAATCATTAGTTGATGACCCCTATTTCAGCTAATTAATTTAATTGTGCTTCTACCAAGAGAAATTCAAAATGGAATCACCTAAATGTGTGTGGTTGTTGTCTTATTACAACAACATTTAGGCTCCTTTACGTTTATTTGTCCTCAAATGTCTCCCTGTCCTGGAAGCAACATAATACTGCAGTCATTATGCAACACAGTAGCTGTAGTGATGATCTGCGTTTAGATCAGTTAAAGGGACAGTTCAGCCCAAAATCGAAAATGGACGTAGTTCAGTAAAAAGAATGTAGTTCCTACATGGAACTGCTCACAACAGGGTCTGTGGAGCATCTTGAGCAACTGGGTCATCAGTTCTGAAAAGAGACTTTGCCTTTGAGTTTTTCAAATGTGTTTTTGGCATCGTGGGAAAGCCGAGCACAATACTCTTCCATCATATTTGAGTGAAGGCAGACTGACTGACTGTCTGATATCTCCAAAGGTCAGCAACTCACACCAAACCAACTTAGATGGATAAGTACTGTAGTACTACATGTGAACTGTCCCTTTAAGACACTCTAAATGGAAAATGTGTCACAAATCAAAACGACTGTATGTATATATGGCACACATTACAAACTGGATGAATTCAAATTAGGGAAATGCAAATGAAATCCAGACCAGATAATTCAATAAACCTGCATCTTATGGGAACAAGCGACAGAACTTGAGGTGATTAACAAGACGGAAGCTGGATCTCCCAGTGCTCCAGTGTCCACACAAATCCTCCTGCTGACCTAAACTGCAAACTATAAAGCCACATGAGCCCAGTCTGAGGTCTGGCTGGGGAACCATCTGCCGTCTCTCTCTCACTTAACCTGTGCTTCCTGTTGCTGCCTACCATCGAAATATTCGATAAAGACAAATTGCCATAAGAATTAAACAAAACTTAAAACAAAACCTATTGTTTTGCTCCCATTTTTCATAAGTTTAAGTTAAAAATATAAGACTCTTCTGTGCACACAAAATGTTTATTTCTTTCTAAATTTGTTCACAAATTTATTGATTCCTGTGTCAGTGAGCACTTCTTCTTTGCCAAGTTAATCCATCCACCTGACAGGTGTGGCATATAGTGATTAAACAGCAGGATTATTGCACAGGTGTATCTTGGACTGGTCACAACAACATAAAAACTCTAAAATGTGCAGTTTGATCTCATGAAAACTTTTTATTAGGCACTAAACTACTTTATGGCTATTTCACATACGGCCAAGGATACCATTTTTCCCCCAGGAGGGCAAAGTCATCACCCACCCTCCTCTGCCTAAGACTGGCTTAACCTGAAATTCTTACCATAACACTAACCAATCGCTCCTCATGCCTAAACATAACTTTCTTTTAATAAATATTTATTTACAGGCACTGAGTACAACAATCATCTCCTTTTTAAAATAGAAATAGCGCATATGGAAAGCCTAACAAATTTTTCAACAGAGGCCGTGTAGGACAGTTCATGACTTTGCCCTCCTGGGAAAAAATGGTATCTGTATCTCCTTGTAGAATAGCCATAGTTCAGTGCCTAATATTTTTTTAAAAATTCAAGATAAAACTTCATATTTTAGAGTGTTCTTTTACTGTGACCAGTCCAGGACACACCTGTATAATTATCATGCTGTTTAATCAGCATCTCCATATGCCACAACTGTCAGGTGGATGGATCATCTTGACAAAGGAGAAGCGCTCACCAACACAGATTTTTAACAAATTTGAGAGAAATTAACCTTTTGTGTGCATAAAGAGGGATCAGATTTTTTTAAAACTTTGTTTTGTTAAAAATAGGAACAAAAACAAAAGTGTTGTGTTTATATTTTTGTTGAGTGTTTTTGCCATTAGGCAAAGTATGTTATGGAATCTGTGTCTTCTTGAGCAGACGAAGTTAGATTACAGCTCTTAGGTTGGACAGATGTGGAGGTAGCAGCCTGCTGCTCCGCTGTCCGTCTCCGCAGACATGATATCAAGAGCAGCTGCAGGTTTGGGATTTTGCAGCTGATTTCACTGTCCTCCCATGTAAGAACACCACTGATTTCTGCTTCCTTTGTATTCCTTCTGGTTTAGTAATTCCACTACATAAACATTTTAGAGAGTCTCAGTGTACTGAACTCTGACAGCCTGAGACACTGGTGTTAATGGTCTCAATCATTCACCAGCCCAGACAGACAGAGAAAGGGCACGATGACGTCAGCTGCAGGTCAGTCTGGTGTACACATGGCACCTTCACACCAATATAACACCAAGTTAAAACACCTTTAGAAATATTTAAGACATGACACTAAAAAAAGTGAAACTTTCTGACATATTTGTAAAATGATCAGCTAATGTATAAAATTGTTACAGAACTTTTAACACTCACTAAAAAAAACAGACAGAAAAGTCAAACATTACCATTACTGTATTACAGGCATTAACATTAACATGATTTATTCCATTCTGTGTGTATTCTGTGTGGTCACATCTGATCTGATATGAAATCAGTCTAACAAATTTGGTGATAATATTCTCTTAAAAGAAAACTATATTTATGCTTACAGTAGCTAAAAAAACACATAAGAGAAGACAGTCTGCGATACATATTTTTCATTGGTGCACTCAGAAATAACTGTGGTCCTATTAAAGAATAGAATCACAATTTATCCAGTTATGTTCTCATGAATGTAATGAGCAGGGGAAACAGACAAAACATTTTTTTTACTTTTAAAGGATGACGAACAGGTAGAAAGAGAGAGAGAAAGAAAGAAATATGTTCTTGAATCAAATATTACAGATATTATTATTTTCTCTTACAGTGTTGACATTTGTGAAGCATATCTTTATAATGGCTTTATTATAGGGGCTTACTTGAATTAAAGGGAAATGGAAATATATTTTGCTTCTACTCTCAAATAATCTGAGAATATTTTGTTTTATAACTTAATAATATTTTAAGTAGAAAACCAGTGAAACAGTTTTCATCTTGCACATGCATTTAAAATGTTGAGGATGTGAACCAGCTAAATATTCCTATAAATCTGTACAGAAATGCATCACAAACTTGTTTGTGTTTGAGGAGCTGAAGTTTCCAAGTGCCGAAAGTAGCTTTATAATCTTCTAAAATGCACTCCAGTATATACAGCAGAAAACATGTTGAAAATGTTTTCTGATTGAAAAAATTAAGGAGGATTAAGAAAAGAAGAGAATTAAAAAGAATTTTATTTGTTGCGAATAAAACATCAACTCTGTTAACAAGAAATAAATAAAAAGTAGGCTGAGTATTGAGATTAAACACAGTACTTCCATTCCTGTGTGTTGCATTTTATTTCAACTGTCCAGCAGATTGTCAGTCAACACTTGGCCAAAAACATCTTACTCCACTGAGGACACACTCACGTGGGGTCAGATAAGGTCAGACTGTGATCAGATTGAATGTATGAGGCATTACATTCAATCCAGAGTGTAATTTTATTTTCTGATCAGTGTTAACTCACCCTGTTCTGCTCCCTAAACATTATTTCAACTTTTTAAATATACATTTAAAATACTTTATACGCGAATATACATTATTATTATTATTATTATTATTATTATTATTATTATTAGAGTTTTACCTGGTGTCATTGTAGGCGACATCGAGCCACTCTCCGACCTCACTCTTCACGTAGTTGGAGTTGGGATAGGGCGGCCTCAGCATCCCTCCTGCAGGGTACCACTGCTCCGGACGCACCACGCTCCTCTGGTATGGATTGTATATGAAGGCGCTGTTGGCTGCTGCTGTGTTCATGCACTGCCTGGAGCCCCACAGCTGAGTGTTGTACTTGTCATTAAAGGTGTAATTACTGCCCCACAACGCTGCAGCGGGCTCCTCTGCTTTGATTTTGATGCTGTATTGTTCTGGCTGCTGCTGATGATGATGATACCCGGCGAACTTGCTCTCCATGACTTCCCCGAAGTCCCTCGCTTCGTCGGGGGGCTTGTAGACGAGTCGGCACGGCCTCTCTGCGGAGGTCTGGTCGAAGTGTGCCACCAAGTTGTTGCCCGGCGCGGACTGCTGGGCATAAGGGCAAGAAGAGGCAGTAGTGTCCAGGTGTGCTGAAGGTATGTCACTAGACTTGCACAATGTGAAGTTTTCTTCTAAAGTCCGAGCTGAGGTGAGCTGAGGTGAACTTTTGAACATTTCCACCAGTTGCTTCTGGTCGTCAGCAGCAGCAGCAGCAGCAGCAGTCTGGGTTCCGGGACAGCTCAGCGGCACGGCTCCAACTCCGTACAGACACTCTCCTCCACGTATGTGGTCACTTGCTGCAAAAGGCAGGAGAGCAGCGTCCATGTCGCTGGTGTCAGTGGACTCCATGGCCAGTCCCAGAGACACGGACACAGCCTTGCACAGCTCCCTGGCTGTCTCTGAGATTGTGGCGCAGGCAGAAAAAGAGCGGCTGCTGTCGCCCACACGGCACTCAGCGCTCAACAACTCCTCGTGAGGAGCGGCAGCTGTCAGACAGCACTGTTTCTCCATGTCACAGGCTGGCGGGGTAACGTGTCCGGCTCCGTAAGTGTTTACCTTTGCATTGTCGCCACCGTTCCCTGTTGAGTTTTTGGTGAAATACAGCGCACTTTCTTCGGTGTTTTGCGCCATGCTGGGAGCGCTCACCACGTCGCCTGTCTTTATTTTCTCACCCCCAAGCCAAATTTTGTTACAAGATAACTGTCGGCGAGTTTGGCTCATTTCCCAGAAAGTGTTTACTCGGCCAAGAGAGACTGGAACTTTGCACGAGCAGGAAAAAAGTGTCTACAGGTCCCAGTGATTGTTTCTGCTCAACCCAACAAGTCTCAATGTTGTGGAAAAACGTTTTGGTAAAAAGAGCCGCAGGAGTCACAAACTCCTCCTAAACTGAGATCTTCAGAGTCACACAGGCACAACTCAAGTTCAGTTTGGATAAAGGTGAATTGAAGAGAGGAGCGGAGACAGTTTCCCCTCAGTGAAATAATACAAGAAGAAGCAGGGCGTAGAATGATTAATTCGCAGATTTGGCATTTTCAGATTCTTGCAACAGATGAGAGACGTGAATTCACGTTTATAATTAACATGCAGGGCTGTAGCCAGGATTTTGGAAATTATGAAGTCTAGAGACAGACCGATGTATCAGTTGGCCGATTATTAGCTTGTCTCAGTGATACTGGTCAAAATATACAATACAATACAGTAGACACAATCACATACAACATACAGACATAAGGCTCTCATTTACCAACCTACCCCATACATCATTTCCATAATAATTGATTTTTTTTAACATACCCATTCATTCATTTTTTCATTCTTGTAGCCCATATCAATATCGATTTTAGAGGTGAAAACTTCACAGATTACTGATATGTTGCTGACAGAGTGAATTTTTGAGCTTTTCTATGTGGATTGTGCACTAACATGACTATGCAAAGAAACTCAGAAGGCTGTTTTCTTAAACAAATAACTTGATTATACTTATTACATTATAACGTATTTTATTTAACATGTTGAATGGTTGAACATATAAAAATACCAACCAATATTAGAAAGGTAAGAAAGAAAAGAATGAATAAAAAATAAAATAAATAACCAAATAAACATCAGTACCGTTCAGGATCAGTCAATTGCTGAGTATTTTAAGGGCAGAACAAGAAGCAGCTTCTCACCATTTACTGTACATCTGTCAGGCAGCTCCTCTTAACCACATACATGTTCCCTATTGTGCTAAATATAAATCACCCCAAACACTGTCTCTGTTAAAAACAAAACAAAACTGATATATATGATATGTTGGTCAGGCTCTAACGCAGATATTTTTTGTGGAGCCTGACCAATACTGGATTTTTGGGGATGATGCTGATGACCATAGGGAGTTAAAAAAATTAGCAGTATATACTGTATATTGCAATGATCCCTCAAATGTGGTTTGGTGTTTGGTATCAAACCCTTGACAAAGTTGCATAATGGAGGCAGGATATTTTACAGTATAACAATAAACTTTATTGTCCAAAATGACATGAGGGCACTGGAACAGTAAACCTCCACTGGTATTTTTAAATAAAACAAACAAACAAACAAACAAAACTCTGAATAAAAGAAAACACAAGTAGAAAAAAATCTAAACAGTAAGGGTGTAGTCAGTAAGAATTGTCCGAGCTGTTCCTAAATGCATCGGCACTTCAAATTCCAATGTTTTGGGTTAGTGTAACATCCCAAGCACAGCGAAACATTGAGAAAAAATGACACACAGGCAGAGGATGGTTCTCTGCAGATACAGACACCACCACACACTTCTAGTGGACCATAAGTGATGATTGAAAGGGATTATGTCATATGAGTCTATACGTAATCTTCTTAAAGAAAATGTTGCAGATTATACAGTTAAATTTGAATTACAAAAAATGATGAAATATATAGAAAACTGCCTATAAAACAAACAGAAATGCATTGTGCATTGTGTTTCATCCACTTCAAATTGGCACATATCAGACAACATATGTTGGTATCAATAAAGACCAATATAACTGCAGTAGGCCAATAATATCAGCTGATTGATACATCGGCCTGGCTCTAATTCTTTGTTCTATTTGTGTGGGGTTTACTGTTTATCATTATCAAGTTTATCATTTTTGGACAGCAAAGTTTATTGTTAAACTGTATAATGTCCTGCTTCCATTACACATCTTTGTCTCACCTGTCATCTCTATCAAATTTTTTTAACTCCCTTATACTGTTATCAGCGGAGACATGCCCTGCAAGAAATTTTTTGAAGACTCCAAGATAGTGTGTTTATGCATCTATGCATTTGAAAACATTTTGAGAGTAACAAGATTTACTTGAAGTCTAAATGAAATAGTCTCAATTTATTACTGATGCCTCTATATGACCTTCATAACTTAATGAGACATGAAGATTGGCTATTTCTATATAGTTATTGTTAATAAACTGTTTGAAACACCTGGTCCTTTATTGCCTGCAACCGGGTCAGATTATCTGTGAGAATAGATTAAGCCTGTTTACATTTTCCCAGGCAGAGATACAGTGAATAGTATGTAAAGTTAAAAAGAGTAGTAAAAGTAGTAAGTTAAAAAGAAGCAGGAGGAGATTTTTATTTCCATACTTTTATTTTACATTATATTTTATGGTTATTACAGTGGAAACACTATCAGCTTTGTGCGCAGGGGCCTCCAAAAGCAACAAAATATGAAAGTTCCTTGTAGTAACTTTAAATATATGCCAAAACAATACAAAGATAATGTGACGATTTGCACACAGAGATGATGCATGCCAGCTACAGTCACAGCACACCATACAACTAAGCACATACACTTTAGCAAATTGTCTTTTAAAAATTAAAAATACAGACAAAAAATATGGAGGATATGATCTTTGTGTCTTCAGTGGTAGTTACAGGCCTGTTAGTGTACCATGTCTGAAGGCTACACACAAAAACCAAACTCCACATTAAGCTACAGCAATACAGTACTTTATTGTTTCATATCAAACTCTACTGTAAGTGTGTGTGTGTGTGTGTGTTGTATTTTTATGGTCTCACTGTCCTGCTTGACTTGCTTTATTAGAACACACAAGTCGATTTCAGACTTCAGACAACACTGTTTGATCTTACAGGATAGAAGCAATTGCAGAAGTTTCCAGATGTGTTTCCACAGCGCTCCAAAGTTTGAAAGCTAATAACTCTTAAAAGTAACTGGTCAGTTTAAGACTAAGATAATTTAGATTACACCTGATAATATCTGCATTCAGGTCCACCATAGACTCCTTCTTTTTTTTTTAATTTAGTGTGATTCACCAGAGAAAAGTCAGATTAAATTTCAAACAGGCATGTTTTATGCATTCAGTAATGTTTAACACATTTTCTAACTGACACCCAGAAATGTTTGACAGACAGAGCCATTCATCAGCAAAGAAAAACAGCACATTTATTTTAAGAGGCAGCACTGTTTGTGCTATGAAGTGGGAATAGACCTCACAGCAGCCATTTTGATATGAAAAAGTAGTGTGAACACAGGTGTTACCAATTATACCAATTAATCCATTCAGGTCAAACAGAGTCAGGGAGCTGTTGGCTCACTGGAAAGGCTCTGCTACACTAAATGGAATGGGACCTTAATTAGTATCATTGGTAACACTGATGTTTACTCTAGTATTTCATATCAATATGGCTGCCTTGAAAAATGTGTATTCCAGTGTTTGTTTGCTCCTCCACTCAGAGATGTGTTCTGATGTTTGATGATTTTGTGACATCACAACTAGTTTGGAAGCCGATCATAGTCCAGTATGAAACGTACACAAGTCTGATATGACAACTTGAAGCCCCCACATACATAAACTGAGAATGAGCATTGTGTCTAGTAATTAAACTTTTAAAAGGAACAATATTTGCACTTTGATAGACTCTGATTTTTCATTAGGGGAGAATGTGTGGATGTAATTTAAGATTTTTTTTTACAAGATAATGAACATTTTTGCAGAAATACAAATGTCAGACACATTATTGTCCAAAGCAGAATATGTCTTAACCCTTTTCAAAAAATATTTAATATATAACGTTTATGACTTATTCATATCATTTGTAAATGTTTCAGAATGTACAGTATTATTAATAATAAAAAAACAAAATATATTGCAATTTCTGACATTTTTTACTGTCATTTATAGATGTCCGATTTTTTTTTCTCTTATGTTTCCTGTTTATACTGGACTTACACTTTTTACACACAGCGTAGTGTAACTTCAAATAGACTGTCACTACTAAATCAAATTTAGTCAGCCCAGTAATCACAAACCACAGTCAGTTGCTTGTCATCATTGCAACATGTTTGTGCACACTGTGTGCACTGCTCTACTGTTTTTTTGTTTTGCTTTTTTTGGGTTCAAGGATCAGTGACAGATGTGGCTTCTCCATTTTTGTTGGAATTTCTGGTTCTGTGTCATGAAAAGAAGCTTAAAATGATTTTTTAACCTTTATTTAATTTTAGACAGTTTCTAAAATAGAAAGGCCTTTGTCTTTCACCAAACTCTGTACATGTGGCTTAAAAATAAGAGAACCAGAATGCCAAGGTATATCTAGGCATTCACCTGCTCAACGACCTTCCTCTCAAGAGTGACCACTGAATTCAATGGCCCACTCTACAATCCTATACAATAGTATAGGATTGGTTTTATCTGTCTTGAGAACATGTTTCAGATGAGGTGACTGAAACTCCTTAAAGACTTTTAGAGCACTGGTCAGCTTTTGGAAGTTAAAGCATCTCTTTCTCCAGCCATGGCCACAACAGCTGAAGGCTGAGGTTTTCTATGAAAGTGCAACACTTGTTAGATATTTTGACTTCCTAAGTTGGACATTTGGCCAGGAAATCACCTTGCATGTTTATCAGTCCTAACTTCTCCTGGGACCTTTCGACAGTATTTTGACCTTTGTCTCATTCAGAGCTCACGTTGTCTAATTTCATCATTCTCAGGCTCAAGTTCTGCTTTTGAATGATCCAGTTTATAAATGGCACCAGAGCAAATTCCTCATCATTAGTGACCTTAGGAAAACGAAACATTATTTGCTTCACTCACATCCAGCATACCCTGAATAAAAGCTGTCTTACATGTCTCTGTCTCTGGTTATCCTGCACTTTTTGGAGAAAAACACTTGAAAAAAAAATCTAATCGTCAAGAAAATAATTTTTGACATTTTGAGGCCACAATAGCACTCAACAAACAGTTTGAGCAATAACAGAGAATTGAGAGCTCCATTAAATAAAATGAATGAAACAGACATATGCATTAAATGGTGAAACGTCTTAAAAGGATTTCTGCAGTGTGGCAATATCACATATGATGTAGCTGCTTCTTCCATCACTTATTTGCAGCTACAGTATATGATGCCTGAGACACTGGCTAGAATTTAAAATAATGTTCTGTGAGATGAAGAAAGTTTGTGAAGTTAGTGGGCCTGAAGAGGGTAAATAAACATGGAGCTATGTGCATCAAAAGGAAAAGCAGATGTGACTAATAATTTCAAGATTCACCACAGAAAGTAATGCATAATGATAGTGAAGGAAGATTCAGATCCTCCAGGGATTTGAAATCAGTGACAAAACAGGATTCATGACCTGCACAGTGTGACTACCCAACAAGTAAATTTTTTGCAAAAGACGATATTTTGAATGAATTGCTTTTAATGCAGCGTGTTTGTGCTTGAGAAATGTAGGAGGATTTGTTGGTCTGCAGCTCTTGGCAGTCATAGACCTTCAGTCTAACCTAACCATGAAACAAGTGAGCATTTGGGCCAGAACCACACATGGGCATATTGGCTGCTTGATAGTACTTTATACACAAGGCCGAGCCAAGGCTCAGACACTGGTTCCATGCTTCTGAGGTGTGCTGCTGGATACATTGTGCCAAAAGCTTGTTTCAAATGACAGTCACATGACATGATTCATGAGTTGGAAGCTTCAGATATAACTGGACAAATTTCATGCATTATCATCTTCAGAATCAGTGGTGGAAGAAATACTCAAATCCTTCTACTTAAGATTTGAGTAAAAGTAAAAGTAGTAATATCACACTTACAATATTCCACTACAAGAACATGTTCTGCATTCAAAGCCTTACTTATGTAGAAGTATGTAAGTATTATCAGCAAAATGTACTTAAAGTTGAAGATGAAATGAAAAATGTGTTTTTAACTCTTTTAGATCACACCCCAGTCATACTGTGCACCTTTTTAACAATATACCAAAATTCCAAAATATATCTTATGTTTACATATGCTAGAACCAACTAATTTCAACCAACAGTATCATGACATTCACCAGTCAATTCAACTTTTAGCAGCGCAGAGGCCAGACTGAAACTCATTATTTAACTTCTAAGCAACATTGTGGTATGTTGGTTTGTCATCGGGTGTTTGCCACCTCAAACCTTGTTACGGGCCAGCTGTCTAGAATTTATTCAGTTTGGGGAAAATGGTGTCTGTGACAGCAGATTATGTTCAAAGCATTTTAAGTGGACTGTTTCAGCAGCTAGCATTAGCTACATGGAGCATATGACGGGCTAGAGGCTGGGCCTGATAACTTGATGACTGTGTTCACTGATTTGGGTGAAACTGGGTCATGTTTTATGGGAAAAAAAATCCGTTCTGGTTTTCGTTCTGATGTTCTCTGGCTGCTCAGTTTCAACTCTGGCTCTGGGCTTCTGCTAACTTAGTGGTTAGCTGCCGTTAGTGGGCAACAGAGCTGGTTTCAGCAGCCTCTCAGTAAAAAGCATACCAAGCAGGTAGAATTATAGATAAATATCCTGTGACCCTTGAAAAGTAAAACTACTCATTATGCAGAAACATAGTGCCTGGTTTTACTATTTTACTATTTTATATGATGTTTGTGGATTAAAATTACTGCTGCAGTGATGTGATTGTTGCATTTAACTGATGTAAATATTGTGCTTATTATAATTATTTTATATGCTGTCAGCTGTGATTTGTTATTTTTTTTAACAGGGAGATGGCCCAATGAGAGCAGTTATTCAGCAGCTGTATATTATAGTGAATAGAATATTATAGGAATACTACAGGCAGCAGTGTAATGGATCATCTCATCTACATGCTGCTACTTCTCACTTTGATCATGAAACATACAATAATCTTTAGAATATACAGGCAACAATATGGTGTAAAACTGAGTATTTATAATATCTAGTTTACATCATAGATCCAAGGAAAAATCACACAGAAGGGCAGGACTGAGAGAAGTCACAATCAAAAATCTGTCAGTTACTTCAGCACCATGGATAGCACCATAGATTTATCAATGCACAGCACAGTTAGGCTACTCATATTTCAGAGCCATGGTCGGGTCAGGTCAACAAACATTTTGTTAACAAGGAAGATGGCAACCCCCCCTCGAATTGCTTACTGACTGTTGTGTATTAAGTCTACAGCAATACATCATATTCTATACGATCATCATGTGTTTGTAGCATTTCTCTAGAAAGTCAACTTTTTATGAGCTCAGACAAACATTCCTGTTTTCAGCTTTGTGACACTGCATTTTCCAGCTAATTTAAGAGGGATTTTAAGGAGTTTATTGAGCTCATAAGTTGGAGAATTTCCTCAACTCATAAATGAACACTTAATCCTCCACTATGCCAGAAAAGTTCAAATTCAAAATCACCCGATTTGCAGGTATATGTTTTTCACTGTACAAGAGGGGCATTGTAGTGAGGTAAAAAGGAGAATAATTTACCTCTGAAATCTGGTGAAGTAGAAATAGAAAGTTACAGAAAATGGAAATAATCATGTACAATATTTGAGTAAATATACTTAGTTACATCATGTAGCCTTTGAGCCTTCTCAGAGACTTATTGTGCACATATGGGGTTTAAACTATGAAGTCAGTGAGGTGCTTTGCCAGTGCTTTGGCCCCATCTTGACTAGTAATTCAAACCTGATCGCTTTACTTGCTGTTTCCTTTCTGCTCCAAAGCTTTGAATCCTTTTTCAGCAACAAACGGTGTGAGGCCAAAAAGCTTCAAAAGGCTTTGTATGACCATTACTTTTGTATCCAATGCCACTAAGCTTCTCAGATTTTTTTGCAGCAGAAAAAGGAAGAGGTTTTGAAGCTTTTAGATTTAACCTGCACATTACTGCTCTAATAAATCAATCAAATGATACAGAATGAAGCCTACAGCCGGGGGACAAAATAATGGAAACACCTTACAATGAATATAGATCGAGTCATCCAGCCATGTCTCTTCTGCTTAACAAAGGTCCCGTCCATTTTGGCTCTGTGCTCCAATAGCAGTTGAGCAAACTTGGCACTTCAGTCAGCTTTCTCCTTTTCCTGTTAAAGTGACATAGAGTAACATGTTAAGTTATTTAATGTTAGAAAAATGCTAGCTAACTAGCAACCTCATGTTAGTTAATGCCAGATAACTAGCTAGCTAATGATTGATTCAGATTAGCTAGTTAGTTAACTAGCATTTTCGTAACAATAGCTATCTTAAGATGTGACTATTTTGGCTTTTACAGGCCCCCCTGCAACATCTTTAAATCATATTCAAAATTTCTTTTTATTCTCAACATAGACAAGCCTAACACATCTAAGTAGCTACAGGAAACGGGGAAGGAGAAAATTGGCTGATGTACCAAGTTTGCTCAATTGTTATTGGAACACAAAGCAAACAATCTAATACAGTCATGAGAAATATATAAGTTTCAGAAGTTTGACCCATTCGAGGGAATAAAAGTCAGGATATTTTAGCCTCTGCTCCTTTGATTATGACCATAATTTAAAAAAAAAAAACTCTCTCATGCAAATCCAAAAACTTTATGGAATCGCTCTACTAAATTTCTGAAGTGACCCTTTAAGGTCCTCTGTGATTTTTCTGAAACAGACAGTTGTCAGTTCTATGTTTAACTTGATAACAGCTTATTGATTTGTGAACATAGATGTGTAACCATTTCAGATATTGAGCGCCCATTTAATCCATATAAAGCAGGACAAGTATATAACATTTGGTATGATCAGATTAAGTGAATGCTGCTTGGGTTGTTTATGCTGCTGAGGTTGTGGATGATAGACATGGTGACACAGTGAACGCCCACACCAATGAACTAATCCTCACCTGAGACTCGTCTCTCATCCACCAATTAAAAACTCTGATGTCCCAAAGGTTTCAGTTAAAGAGCTTTACAGTTTGTGTTTATTTACACTACAGCTCTGCCTCTAAAATAAATTTAGACTTATCAAAGCACCGCTTTACACAGATCACTCTTGATAATTAGTATAATAGTGTCACTCTGACAAATCTGACTGACTGCAGTATTTTTTTTTTGATAAATTGATGCAATCTATTTATTAGATGAGATGAGAAGTGCTGAATTACAAAACTGTTCATTTGCACCAAATATTGATCTTTGTGTTTGCATGTGTTTGTGTTAAATTTAGCGATAGGCCTAATTTGGGCCTATTGCTAAATGCTAAGAAGATAGAATGCCTGATTCTGAACAAACAGCCAGATCATCCACCCAAGCGCTCCATGAGTGGCACTGACATCAATGATATTGATGACTTCAAATACCTAGGGTCACATGTCAGACAGAAAAGATTTCCTGACAAGGTAAGAGCAGGCTTGGAGTGCTTGTAATACTGTAAGTTACATTCAGTATGGCAGTCTGATGTTTCAAGAGCTACCTATCAACTTTTTCAAAGCCTGTGTGGAAAGCATCTATCTTTATGGTGCTGAAACATGGACAATGAGTAAAGTGCTCCAGGATTGTCTTGACAGAACATACACAAGACTCCTCATGCATGTCCAGAACCTCTCGTGGAGGAACCATCCCACAAAAGCTCAGATTTATGGTGGCAGCCCTCCCATTTCAGCTGTTGCGGCACGAAGAAGAGTCCACTTTCCTGGGCATTGATTCATTGCCAATCAATACATTGATTCACAGGAAGGAGGGGCAGATATGTCAGTTTAGTATGATGGTATAAATTAGGCTGTTAGTCACAAAGAGAAGGCTTATTTTTGTGTGACGGTCTTTCAGGCTATGCAAAGTGCAGTAGGATCAGACAGTGAGCTCTGCATGGGAAGACAACGATTAGTTGAAGAGGAGCAAAAGTTACACAGAATGATTCTGATCCCATAAATGTGTTTTTCATACTAGAACTTAAATATGCTATTTGTTCTGTTCAGTTTAGAGTTTATGTTTATAGTCTATGATTATGATTAATTTCAACATTTCAATGATTGCATGATGGAAGAGGTTCCAGCTATGTTTAATGTTGTATAAACTCTTTCAGATGTTACCAAAACATTTACAACGCTGTGGTAACATTTGGTAACAACAATTTAAAATGCAGTTGCATTTATTTAATGCGGTAAAATATTCAGAGAAAGATGAGCTACAGGCCTTTAAATGTTGATTAATTTTATCTGATATATTTTATTAATGTTTGTTTATTAAAGCGATATTCCACCTTGTGAGAATAACCCACTCAGTACTCACCACTATGCCGATGTGATGATGGGTGAAGATCTTCAGTTCACAAAACAATCCTGGAATTTTAGGAGAAACAGGGTAGCAGCCTCATCCAGTACAATGGCAGAGATCGGTGACCACGGATAAAACGTTAAAAATAGCACACAAAACAAACACAAAATGTCTCCATCCTGCTTGTGTGGTGTAATCCAAGTGTCCGCGAGCCTGTGGCATTAAAAATTAACCGCAAAAGACGCTGT
>JAJHUR010106538.1:0-22207 GCA_027495735.1 Lutjanus campechanus
TTTTTTTTTCCAAACTTAAGACCAGTAAAGGGATGTTAATGACAATTTGGTTTGGTCTGCCTTGTTAGTCTGGAAATGGTAGTAATTACGCCCCATTTGACATTATTTTGTTTGGCAGACAAAGAGCAGCCATTTCCAGTGAGAGCTTTATTGTTTTACTATTTTGTCCATTTAAATTGTTTGTGCTTCATGAAATAATGTTTCACATAACTGATATGCTGCTAGAATTGTTTAAATAAAGCTTAAACTGAGGAAACGTTGGTTGGGGAAAATGCACAAAATTTTCAACCCTAGACCACTGACTCCCAAATTCATTTATTTCCATTTTTACGATACGTTTTTAATAAAGTCTCCCCACGGGGTGATTTTTACATTAACTACATTTTCATTTAATGTTTTCAACCACATCCAAACAGAAGCCAATGACACAGAAATAACTATAATTAATTTAAAAAAAAAAAAAAGCTATGACCTGTTAAACATGCAGTTAAACTGCAGCTAAGACTGGTGACGACAGCTCATAGTTACCGGTTGTCATGGGGAGGCAATGTTTCAGGTGAGGAGAAGTGAGACTTTGAAACTTGTGAGACAAGAAATAACACAATGTTCTTGTTCTCAATGAAAATTTGAAATCCTGTGACAGGGTCTCTGCACATTTCAACAAGTTGAATTTAAGACCTTTTTTTAAGACCATTATGAATGCAATTTAAGACCTATTTCAAGCCATTTTTTTTTAAAATTTCACTGCCCACTGCACAAGAACAGTTGGCATTTGTGATATTTGGGTCAAAGTTGGTACATATTTGCCTAAATAGTAGGGTTGGGCAGATGTTTGGCAGTAGCTGACGATCGTCGACCTCTGAGCCCTTAACAAACATAACATCATGATCAGTTTTTGACATGAGAAAATTTAAGAAAAGGTTGCTGTTTATTGCACTTTACCTCCACATCTTATCTATTATGTACTTTTTAAACACAACTAAGTCACAGTCGTGTGGCGCCAAGACAAAGACTTTTAGATGCAGCAACCATATCATCATCCATCGCGATGTTTCACTGTGGACACCGCCATATGCCACTTTGGTGACATCGCCCGACCCCACTAAATAGTGACCTTTTCCTAAAACACTGCTGGTTCTGTGGTGTTGGCATTTCAAATCTGATGGCTGCAGTGCACCAGAGGAGTATCAACTGGCATGCATCAAACGAGTCTCGTCAATTATAGCTTTTAGTGCGTTTGGACCGCACTATAGCGGCAAAATCCCTGAGTGTGTCAAAGATGGGTTTTATTGCTTATAACGTTTTCATTTCTGAGAAGAATGTGCTATTTTTAACTTTCAAAAGTGACACAGTCAAGTGTTTAAAGATACAGGATTTTGGTTACATTTGTGCAATTCACTTTTTCTGATTAAACCTTAATATGAATCATGTTGCGTTGCGGTTTGCAGGTGTTATGTGGCTATTCTCTTACATTACGGCCTCAGATGATCCTCGATACTTTCTTTTGCCGTGTTTAGTCATAATCCTTGTCCTCCTGTGTCTATTACACTGGGATGCACATAAAGATGTATGAATGTTTGTTGTGTTTAGCTCTAATGGTGCGTTTACTCTTTCCTCAGTCTCTCAGTGTCTTGAAATGATAAAGAAGCAAACATATTTTATATGTTACAACACTCGTTAAAAGTGTTTCCCACCAGTGTAATTCTTCTCTCTAACACACAAACTGACCCAGCTGGGTAGGACGTTTATTTATCATGTGCAGCCTCTACACTTAGTTAATATGAAAACCTCTTCTTTACATCCTAGATGGATACTATCCAAATAAAGTCGGCTATTAAGGGTTACTGATGGTGACAAAAATCAAATTTTTTATGCTGTATAACAGAATGCATCTCCTGCCGTCATCATAACACAAAAATTCATTACCCTCTATAACAAATTTCATGCTTAATTGGGAGAAAATAGAATTTAGAGCACCTTAGAAAGTAAATACTGTAACTGAGGCACTCTGAAGATGTAGAAGGGGACATTTCTTTATTTGTTTTGTCCAGAGATTACTGGATCTGTATTGTGAAACCACCTGAAACTGATCTGAATAAACGCTGTTTATTGGATAGACATTGTTTATTCAGATCAGAAATGGCTGATACACAAACACCCCATGCGCAGCCTGTGACGTTAAACAGCACTGCCGTCAAACCGGGGGTCAGAGTGTTTTTGGCTGAAGCAAGAATAAAGATGGGTAAACATTATGTAACACTGGCCAGCAGCTGTCCGAGGCAGGTTTTAACAGCAGTGGTGAAAATGGGATTTCGTTGTTGTATCAAACCATCACTGTTATATATATATACTTCCAAAAATCAGCAGGCGCTGTGAGTGACAGAGCAGTGGAGCATTAAAGCTGCTGAACGCCAGCTTTCATACTGATACTATGTGTACTGAATCTCCTTTTCTGTGCTTTAAAGGGTCACTCCACTGATTCCGAAGATCAGATCAGTTTACTAGTCAGGAGGTGTTTTAGTGAGTCAGCGGAAACAGTTTCATAATGTCCTCTGAAGCTCAGAGGGAGCTTACAAAAGTAGTCAGTGATGACAAATCCCCAACGGATAGCCTGTGTAAAGTGAGTTTGAAAGATGTTGGAACATACTTGTCAGAGAGGGTCTATTAAAATAAACCATTGTGTTGCATTATGGGAAATGAAGGATCCAGTGTCTTTGGGGCGTATACTGTACCATACTGCAGGATTTACACAGCTTTTTAAGAGAGCAGACTCTAAAATCTAAATTATTACTATATTTATACCCACAGCAATCATTGTGTATTGGCACTTTGTTTATTTTAACAGCTTGTCAAATAAATGTTGTATGTTTTGATCATAATTTTTTAATGTTTGCTAATTTCCAGAGTAAGGGATCAACAGAGGACCCCAGGGCGGTCTCATTTGGTTGAGTGATTTTGTAGATGAAACACCAGATTGTATTTTTTTTGTATGATTGAAAAATAACAGTTAAAATTCATTTTAACTCATTCAACAGTCAAAAATCATTTTCTAAACCTTTTAAGACTTTGTGTGAACCCTAATACTAGTCGCTAAAAGTCATCTTGGCCTGTGCTGCTTCAATTTTGATCATTCTCTTTCAAATTTGTCTCCAAGTGCAATGCTGATTTAGTGGAGTATCCCTTTAAAAATAAAATATTCCTACCTGTAGATTACTTGTCAAGGAAACCAAAATGAATCAGGTACTGTACATCACATAACATGGAACGGCCCGTGTTGCAAGGAAAAACAAGGATTACGTTGCGGCCATTGCAGCCTGTTTCGCAGCACCAATTCCAAAAAAAACACCAGAATTATCCTTTAAAGAGCCTCTGTTGTAAATTGTTAGTTGCTGCACTTAATTTATCTCAAATGGTCGGACTGTCAACAGGAACTCTGGAGATTGTAGAGCTGCAACAATCTGCAACTACTTTGATAATCGATTAATCACGTTTAAGTCATGTTTTTAAGAATATTTTCTGGTTTCTTTGCTCCTCTGTGACAGTAAACTAAATTTCTTTGGGTTGTGGACAAAAAAAATACATTTGAGGGCATCACTTTGGGCTTTGGAAAATGCTAAACAACATTTTTCACCTTTATTTTAAAACATTTTATGGACCAAATAACTATTTGAATGATCAAAAAAACGACCGACGATGAAAATAATTGTTACTTGAAGCACTACTCCACTGCACTCCCAGTCCAGTAACTGGAACTGTGCTGCTCAAGTGCCCAAATGACTTACTTAAAGGCCAGTACAACCGTGGCGTAAATACATCAAGTAGTGTGTGCAGAGAGAACACACTCCATCTCTGGAATGGACTTCTCTCAGTAATTTGACCATCACAGCGAGAGACAACACAGCCTGCTTATTGATCTCCTCTCGCATCAGCAGAGCAGGGCCTTATTCAATAAAAGCACGGGAAGTCACTTACAATAATATTTTGGACAAATCAGAGCAGGGCGGACATACAGTGCATCACATGGCTGGCTTCAAGCCACAGTCAACACCTTAATGGAAGTGACCAAGAGGTCTTAATGGATGTACTTTTACTCCAAATTGACATTTCTGTTCAATAGCCGGGTAGGCCCGCTGAGAGTACAGCATTTTACAGATGTATCCTGGGTAAATGTCTGTTTTAGAATAGCTGAATACATACAAATCAGCGCTCAAATGGCACACTTCTGCCCAACTTTCCAAACAATACAATCAACCACATCTCATGGGTTTTTATTGTCAAGCTGTACCACAAATTTCCCACATTATCCCTCATCTAACCCCATAAAATTCACTCACCCTCCCACACAGACCCATACAGCCGGCTCCATAAGTATTTGAATTGCAACAACATTTGATGTTTTGGTTCGCTACTCTTGATGCTCTGGATGTGAAAAGACACAATGACTATGAGATTTAAAGGAAAAATCCGCCCACGTATCCTCCCACACCGTTAGATACCCGACATCAATCCATGATGTTCAGTGCATTTCAGGAGTTATTTTATAATGAAGGGCTGACATTTATTTTTTCTGTCTGTCAGCCTCCCTCGTATAGTTCCACTTCAGGTAGTCATATCCTACATTTCCCAGAATTGTTAAACTCCTTCCAAAAAAAAAATCCAGCTGCAATGCATTCTGGTCTACTCAAGCTATCATAGGGAGAAATATTGCTATTTCTGCCTCTTCTACAGCACAACGAGTCTCCGTCTCAGACTATCAGCGAAAGAAAGAGTCTGCTGCTTTAATTCGAGGCTCTTTTCAAGGGTATTGAGTGAACAAATAAAGAACAGCAGGGTGCCCAAAATACACAGAAAGATCAAGATTACTGTCAATAAAATCACCATTTTTAGCTTGTAATCATGTTCACTGTCTGTCTGTGTCTGTGAATGCACGCAGTTATGGATGTGTGGATGAAAAGATGCAGTGCACCGGGTTCAAAAAGCTGTCAAATTAAGCATTTATGTAACTGAAAAGACCTTTTTCACAGCTGCCATATTGATATGAAATAGTCGTGTAAACACAGGTGTTACCAATGATACCAATTAAGGTCTTGTTCCATTTCGTGTGGCAGAGCCTTTCCAGTGAGCCAAGGCACTGGAAGGCGGCACCTTGACTCTGTTTGACCTGAATGGAATGGAACCTTAATTGTTACCATTAATAACAGCTGTGTTTACTATTTTACCTCAAAATGGCCACTGTGAAAAGAGTCTGTTATCTCATATTACTACATACATTGCACTGCGCATCAGAGACAGCCTCACAACATGTTGGCATGACACTGTCTGCTGGAGTAGCGTTGTTTGTCAGGTTATATACAGGAAATCACAGTAAGATCAAAATGCAAATTCCACCAGAAGGTGAGGAAACAAGATTCCTTTCCTATTCATTTAATTGCATACTGTATTTGCTTCCAAGCCTGACCATTTTATTTATAAGTAATGTTTGTTATAACTGGAAAAACCCAACAAAAATATCGTTAAAAGAAAACATTAGGAGCTGTGTCCTGGTGTTTATTGGATTTGAATAAGTTTACACTCTAGGAAACAAACCAAACCTCCTCATTCTCAAATCTTTATCTCTAATTTGTTTTTACTTTTAACATTACAAGTATTTAAGTTAAGCAGCCAAGCCAAGAATTACAGGTACTAGGTACCACCTATCCTCACATAGGTACAGGAAGACGGAGACACACCACCTGAGCAACACCTGTACCTGTGTGGCACTGGCAGATCGAGTATAGTTATTTTAGACATGTATCTCGTTCTACTTCCAGTCTCCCTCCACCTATAATATCTTGTTCTAATACCACCTCTGCTCGTCTCCAGAGAGCAGCACTGCCCGCGCTGCTCTTACTGTCACACCGATGCCAATTGACTGAGGTAACTGTCCACACAGTGCAGCAAGAGCCAATTGACTTCTGACCCACCCGTGTAACAAAGCAGAGCCCTCCCAGTGTTCCTGAATCAATATGGCCGCTCCGCATCACAGCAGCGTCGCTCAGATTGGCTCCCCCTGTGCTGACCTTCCCGAGAACCCGAGCGTACATCGACTGGCCGGGCAGAGGGAAATGGACAAGTCTTGGCCCGCTCCTGCAGCTAATGCTTAGCACAGCCAAACACTTGTGGACTTAAGGGCAACTGAGAAAGTTCCCATGGACTGGTAATTGTTTTCAAAGATGCAACCTGGACTCTGTCTGACCTTCTGAATATATTCACATACACTCCCGACTCCTCACTTGCTTCTTGAGCCATTACTGTGTACTGTAGCTTGGCTGGGAATCAGAGTTTTGGGACTGCCGACTTTAAAGCTCCATTAGGCAAATTATCATTAGGCAATTATCAACATGTCATCCTATTAGACTAAATCACACACAGATGCAGCAATAGACAGAAGAATGTGTTGTATTACAGATTTGCTTTGTCTGCCTAAATTCAGCTGAACATCTTCATCATCAGTGGGTGAAAAATGCAAACATCAGTGACCAGCAGAACTCTTGTGGTTCTCATCTCTTCAACATCATTTATTATAACATCACAGCCTGCATGGACTTATAAAAATGAGCACATTTCATGTAGCTGGTTAATGTTGCATCATAGGATTAATGGATATTTAAACGGAACCTGTGGAGATTTTTTGTAAACCATTAGTTAGGTCTTCACTTAGTGTTTCTCAACAAAACACTCTGTGAGTACCATTTTTTGAATTAAAAAAATAACTTATTCTAACTTATGACCAGTAACTTGTGGTGGCTAATGTTAGCTAAGCTTAGGCAGATATTGCTGTATACGCAAGTGACATAAAGGCCTTTGAATTTGTGTTCAGGGCTGTTACTTTTGGGCTATTTTTCTCAGGTAGGGTTGAGTGTCTTTTGTTTTTTCCGATACCAGTGCTAAAATTATACTTGAACCGATACTTTAAAAAAAAAAGACAACACTGAGCAATCAGCAGCTCAGGCGTACTGCCCTGAAATGAGGTACCAAAATCTGCGCTATGATTCGGCCTAGTTGGTGCGGGTCATATAGAAACTGTTTTGGTACCTAATGATACCCATCCCTACTCTGTGGTGAATGTCCTCTTGCTGGGGACTAAGCTGGAGAGAAGTGTGGACACCTTGTCTGTCTACAGCTCCTGATGCCTGCTGTCGCTCTGTCTCTCGCTCTTTTTCTCTCATTTCCTCCCCTGCTTCCCTCCACTTGGCTGTCGCCGCTCTCTGCCCGTGTCTTGCATTTGGCACCGTGGCTACCTGAAGGGGATGAGCTGTCCTCCCTCTCTGTCTCCACACTGCACAGCAACACAGACATTTCATCCTCCTCCTATAGTCATCATCATCCACCGGATGCAAAAAAGTGCAGAAAATCAAACCTGGCCCGAAAACTTTAAACTACAATAATGAAAGTTTGTCTTATTGGCCAAATTGTAGTTATGTATGTGTTATACCAAGGAAACATGTCCAAGTCTGGTGTTATGGGCACAACGAGCAACAACCATCAACGACTGGCATCTAAGTTACATTGCTCAAAATACTGCATCAATATAAATGCATTTATTTTCAACTGATTCTTGATGGGAGCCTAAAAAAACAGCGTCAGTGCTACTGCAACGCCACATTTTAGCATATCATTATCCTGTTATTACATCTTACAACCAAAATGGCTACTGTTCAGCAAGAGCAACATAGCCTTCCCTTTTCCTGTAATGTGTAAAGCTTCTACGGTAAGATACAAGAAGCTACTTGTATTCTTTTATGAAATGCTTAGAAAAGAGATTTGAGTTGAAAGCATCTTCATAGCAATAAATCAATATTTACACACTGCAGAAGTGAAGTGGAAGAAGGCTACAACACAGGATGGCATAAACCTGGAGGGGAACTACAGTGTTCTAGTTCTACATGTGGTGATACTATTAAAAAAACCCTAAAAGGAGCAATTTCTGGTGTGCGGACTTCTGGTATGTTTTGTACTTTTGCATCTGCTCTTCTGTCCAGCACCCAGCACTCATCGTTTTTGGATGTGCGTGCTGTTTTTGCATCTTCAGAACTACAGTGTTCTCAAATGCAGCCACTCAACAAAAGAACAACAGCCCGTATTATCTCTAGTTCTACATTTAGCAATTTAGCACTGCAAGATGCAAGCTGACCTTTTTATTTAGATTTTATATTTAAGTGTCAGGGATGTTTCTTAACTTATAAAAGTTTCATAAAATTGAAAACTAGACGAACTGACTAACAAACAATGAAACTGTGATGTAACTGACCGAGCAGCAGCACTGCTTACCGTCCATTCCTCGATAAAGCAAACTCCACTCCCTCCCGTTGGAAAGGCATCAGGCGCTGCAGGAGCTTGTGAGGAAGGCCTGACAGTTGCTGTGACCATCTTGTATCACAGCGAGAGGTCTGTAGGCCATTATCATCCATTTCCATTAGCAAGTCCTCATCAGTTTCTCGGCCCTTGCTCAGTCAGCCGGGTCGGATTTTAGGCTAGGGAGAAAAAAAACACTGATAAACCGAGATGTACTGTACATCTGAAAGTGCCCCTGTGCAGGCTGGGTTTAGTCGGAATCAGTGAATATACACAAGAGCATCTATTAGACATTAAAGAGCACTTTTGTTTACCGTATTTATTTCTGATTTATATTGTTTTAGAATAATGGTGAGAAGTTTCCCTCTGCTGCCCACTAGCACTGACAGGAATACCATTATTAGAAGCTGGATGACGCAGTATAGTGCACAACGAAAGTCAGATTTTTAGACGAGATGTAAAAGTTGCCTGTCTCAGCCACCCCCACTTATAGCAACAGCATCTTTTTGTGTTGCCTCACCTGCCACTGTCCCGGTCAATCCAAGCCTCCACATGTAATTACAGTTATCAGGGAGTGTGCACCAACAACCCCACAAAATCATTACTGTGTCTAAAACAGTAACAACTTCGCATAAGGACAGTTTTGTCCAGAAGTCAGAGAGCAAGCAGCTAATGGCAAAAGTTAGGGTGGTAGTAACTAATTACAACTACTCACATTACTGTAATTAACAAATCATTTACTACGGAGTAGGGCTACAATTTGAATTAATATCCAAACCTTTCATCTGAATTTTTGTAGCCAGTGAGGCTAATCTGATCAGAAATGGGTCAGTGAGAACCGTGACATGGACAGGAAACATGCTGCAGGAAGCACATGTTTGGAGAAGTGACAGTGATCACTGAACAGAACAGTGCAGGAGCAATTTAGACTCAAGATTTGGAGAAACAGAACCCCTTTCAATTGATAATGCATTAAACATCAATGGTTAAAATGTAACTCTGACAAGTTTCTTTAGAAGGATATTTACTTGGTCTGCACAGTATAAAAAAAATTATTCTGCATTAATTTAATCAGATATTGCAATATGATTCATGATAAGTGGGAATTACCATTCCCATTTTTTTGCATCAAAATTTTCATTTTCATTTTCATGGAACTACTACTATTTCGACAGAAACTACAATTGTGATATGATTCATGATTAGTGGAAATGAACATTTTTCATTCATTGCAGTGATTTGGGTATTGCATTTGGCCATTATGATAATATTTGCATCGATGGTGCAGCCTTAATTTGTACTTTTGAGTATTTTTTAACAGTAGTTTTACTTGTATATCACAGCACCTCTACTTGCACTCAAGTTTTCAGTACTCTTTACCACTCTACCACTGGCAAAAGTCATTTATTATTGGAATGATTTTAGATTAGCACTTTAATATTAAGATCAGTAGTCAATCACTATTTTCAGTTACTACACCTAATGACATGGGTGATGTATCTTCTCTTGAACACTATAATAACTATGTGCTCCTTGAGAGGTATTCTGTAGTAACAACCAAAAATTTCATTTGATTGTTCCATTTTCACCAACACCACCATCACCAGCATCGTGCTAAACACGTAAGCTAAAGTCATGTTTTAAGTTTCAAAACATCAAAGTCATCCTTCATAATTTGACAACTGTAACTTTATCAGCAATATATTAGTCTAGAGCAATAACAGAACAAATTGTCTGGTCAGTGACCGAGAACAACCAATCAATAAACAATTAAATATCCTAAAAACAAATTTAAAGTTATTAATATTACCTAAAGAAGTTTAGGATGTAGCTTAAAGCATATTTAGCTCGTGCTAGCAACATAAAGCGGAAGTACAAGGACTTGTCTATAAAAATAAAAGCACTAGTCGTACTTAAAACCATCGTAGAGACGCATATTCCCTTTCGTGAGCTCATTAGCTGAATTATTTTGAAAACCGAACACCGGAATATTGACATTTCTGTTCGTATATGTTTCATTTGACACCAATTCCTAGCTGGCAAACTGCTCTAATAGTGGGAAAACCTAGTGAGCTAACATAAATATCATATATTTTACGTTATATGTGTTTACATTAACATTAGCAACAATTAGCTCCTCTAAACAGAGCTGTACCGGTCACATATAGCGTTGCTATGATACAGTTACTCAGAAGCAGTACTTGGTCACATAACAGAAATGTACATTTTTATTCGAGCAAAGCGATATAAGAGCAGACGACATTATTTATGTATGTGTATGAGTGGTTTGCCTACCCGGCGGTGGAACGAAGCGCAGCAGCCAAATGTTTTATGAAACAGCACACTGAAATGAAGTATTGACAAGTTTCGCGGTAAATTCGAGGGTCACTCGGTTTATAGCACCAGACATCCGCTACACATGTTTATCACTGTGCATTCAATGCAACTTCCTGTCATTTTATTATCTAATTTAATACAATTCAGCTTCAAGCATTACATCAGCGTTAAATATGGAAGCCTATTTGCGCACACAGCCTTCCAGAGTTAAGGATATGTGCGACAAATGACGAAATTGTTAAATAAACTCCGTGCATACGTGCTGCCATACGCAAAAAACCCAACGTCGACAGGACAGGACGTGACATATTTCCAACACCCTACGCATCGCACGTAAGGAGCTGACGCACTGACTCTCCCAGCCTGCTGCTGGACTCCGCTGCCTCTCCTTCACTCCGCCACAAACACTAGCTACTTCACCTTCGCTAGAGACCACGGCTGTGCACCGATTGTAAACCAAAGCGGTAAGGCAACGTCAGATATCTGCAGTATTATGTCCAACAGTTACCGGTTTGCGAAAAAAAAATGTTAACCGGATAGTTGTAACCATGTAACACGAGCTAGTTAGCAGTAAACATCTCTCTTGCTAGTGCGTGACAGCGCCGGTGTTTGGCCGTTTTCAAGCGTTAGCAAGCCACAGAGCCAGGTAATAATCGTTAGCTTAGCCCCGTCACGATCCAACAGCAAATGTTGCACATAAGGTTGCCTTGCTCTTCGGCAAAAAATACACGCCTCGTAAGCAAACACTGTGTCCAGGTTGTAAGGCGCCGTACTTAAATTCGGCGTTAGTCCTGAAAACTGAACAGCAGTCATTTTAAAAATACAGTATAATTCAATAACTTTCAGGCCTGGTTCGGCTATTTCTCTCCTAGTAATATGCGGCAACGATCAGGCTGTTCTAAGGTTAATTGATCCCCATTTCAGTGCTGCTTTGTAAAATGGATTATCAGCCGAATTGTAGTTACATGTATCAGTTATCAGATTATACTGTCATTAGTTGTCCGGGGTTTGTAGGTTTGCCGATATCAAGGAAACATTGAAAAGTAGCAAAATTTGTCATGGAGTCTGGTGTTGCGGGCTCGATGTTCCTATGTCAGTGAAAACTTGCATTTAAGCTACCTTGCCCTACATGGTTAATCACAACAAATGCATTGACTTTCGATTGATTCTTCCTCTATGCTTGAATAGGAAGCATGGTCTCTTGTATTTGTGGTCGGTACATGATTAGTAATGAGAATTTCTTGGGCGATGGGAGCCTAGAAAAACAAGCCACACGGAAATTAATTAAGCCGGCGTATTAATAAATGACATCTTATATTGCGCAGTTACCTCAAAAAGTATAAGATAAGCATGACAGAGAGTGAACCAAATATGGGAAAAGGGGGTTAATGGTATATTTGATGTGGCAAATAAAACTGATCAAGTCACCAGCAGTGAAATTATAGTCCTCTAATGGTGGTTGCATACAAATGAATGGTAAATGTGAATTGAATGAATGAATGCTGCAGTGTATCTTTGCACAATTATCATAGATTCTTTTAATTTTAATGTTAACCTATATAGTAGTTTTGCACAACACCTTTGCTGTTTACAGAGAGATTATAAAGTGGACAGTAAAACCTGTCTTGAGCAATATTATGACAGCAAAAGGCCATAAATCATGTATCTAATATCTCATTTTGGTTCTTGTTTAATAAATAACCCATACCGACTGCAATGCCAGTGCCTTAACTCAGACAATTATCGCTCAGAGTTGGTAAAGATGGACAGAGACAGTGAAAGCTTACAAGTTGCCACCACTGAGTCTGAGCATCATGATGGTGTCATTTTCATTACCAGCAGAGCCTTGTGGGTGGAGAGTGGATGCAGGTTCAGTTCCTCCAGCTGCTGTCTCAGAGAACGGATCTTTGCAGAGCTGTCTAGTGATATGCTACAACTTATATGTATATTTTAATGTATCAGTTTGGAGAATTGTGACCATAACTGCCATTTGTGTGTGTCCTCATTTAGAAATCATCGATCAGGTGATATGGTTACTGCAGATCAATGTCAGCATACTGAATGTTTTTACCTGCTGAGTGGGGTGTAGTCGCAGGAAAGCGTGCTTAATCTTTGCTCAAACGCTCTCTTGTGGTTATGTGGCACACCCCTCGAAGGCTGAAAATAAATGCTAGTAATTGTTTGCTAAAACTGTTTCATCTGCGGCTTGCTAAGGCCACTGTAGCCGCTGCTCTGTTGACCATTCATTACACAGGTTAGGGCAGATTTGGAGCTGATGACATTATCACATATTGAGGTTGAGGATGCTGTGTAATAGCTCTCGCCCAAGATGTGACCCAATGACTAAATAATTCATCGCCTTCCAGGAGAGAAGAAATCTCTCTTTCCTATAATATTTGCGCTGGGCCATTAAATAATTCATCTGCCTATCCATAAATTGTTTGTTCAATTGGTGACCTTTTCGCGGGATTAAGGAAGCACAATAATAAATTCTTCAGAGACCTGGCATAACGAATGGTACAATTATGAGGCAGTATTGGATCGGATCGCTTGTCGCAGCCTGGTGTTGGTTGCTAAGTGACAGCAGGAACTTTTCCGCCCACTGTGTTTGCTGTTAAAAGTCTGAGTGACTGAAAGGACAAAAACAATCACATTATGGCAGTCTAGACTTCGGGCTGCACGCAGGACCTGCTTGTGACTTCCCGCGTCTTTGACAGCCTGTCAGTCACTCTGTGATGAAAGTGCTCCATGCAGTCGATTATTTCCAGAGCTCAATTATCACTCCTATCTGTGCTATCTCTTTTGCATGCACAGAGGAGACAGAATACTTGATCTTTAATGAAATAAACAAGCCAAGTGAATGCAGATGGAGGCTATGATCCTGTATTGTTTTTCCTATCAAATCCTCTAAAATCAGGAAAGTCAGATTTAGATGAAACAGAGGAGGTTAGGGGTGCGGTTTTCACCATTCTTCCTTGTTATATCAGTAAGCTTATCCCAGATTTGCCTACAGCTGAATGTTTTATTGCAGTATTTCACTTTTCTGCCTCAGTAATGGGTGGTATTTCAGGTGGCGGCTCTCTTGGAGTCAGTGGGATTAGCTGTAGCCTTGTCTTCTTGTGTGAAAAGCAGGGTGCCAGCTTTAATGGGAAGGTAGCCCAGTGAACAGCTCGGCCTCTCAGCGGCCATCGCCTCCCCATCGACTCTCCACCTGGTCTTTGAGCACCTAGCTGGCCACAGACATGTCGATCCCGTCCCCTATCCTCTCGTCCTCCCTGCTTGCCGCCTCTCTTTCTCCTTAGCTTTCTTTTTCGTTCTCCCTTTCTTTGCCTTTTTCTCTCCTACCGCTCTGCCTCCCACCCTCCCCGTTTTCTCATCTTCCTCTTCCTCTCAGTCTCCTTCTATCTATCCCATGTCCCTGACTGCCCTTTCCTCCTCCTCCTCTTCCCTCCTGCCCCCGCCTCCATCCTAAAGCAGAGTAGCTAATGAAGAGCCCCATTTAGCCGGTGACTTTGGTTCAGTCGGCGCTCCGTAGCGCCGACCGGCCTCGGCTGCCGTGACTGGCTGTTGAGGCTCTGACATCACACAGGGGCCAGCTGTTGATTTGGCGCTGTCTCCAAGGCTGGCTGGCTTGATGGGTTGTGGCAGGTAGACTTGTGCTTGCACAGTTCCCTCCCTCCCTCCCTCCCTCCCTCCTCTATCCCTCCCTCTCTGTGACACCCACTCTCCCTCACCCTCTCCCTTTACACTCCCCTCTCCCCGTCTTCCACTCTCACTCAGTCGAGCGAGCGAACAGGAGGCAGCAGGCAGCTGCCGAGGAGCGAGCTGGGAGGCGACTCCAGCCTCCTCTCCAGCAGATTGTGCCTCCTGTACAATGGAAACTAAACGGTCGAGTAGCAGAAGGGATGGAGGGCAGAGCTGCCGGGCAGGTAGGTCCTGCAGCTTCGGGCATGAGTCTCACATTCTTTTTCTGGTTTACTGCTCAGTTTCTTGTATTTTATTTTGTTCAACATTTTCTTTGTCCTGTTGCCTTTTTGAGGCTGTCGATTTTCAGCTGTTTATTGCCACGCATGTTGCCTCCAATGCTGTTTTAAAACTGTTAATCCGTGAGAAAATCTCTTCTGCTTCTCTGCTTCTTTTATCATCGCATGGCAGCAAGTCAGCATGCAAGTGTGCAGTCTTTCTCTTTGGCTTGTTAAACTGAGCGCAACATGAGATTTGGTGTGCTGTCAGTGCCGCGTTACTCAGCTGAGCTGAGCCAGAGCTTTCGAAATCTCCTCGTCGCTTTGCCAGTTGCTGCTTCTGCTTTTCATTATGAGGATAATTAACCAAGATCAGCCAATAAGAGGCTCCGCTCCGCTTTTGTTCTCCAGCCAAGCTCATCCTCCTGTCTCCCCGTTTTCCCCTGTTTGTTCTGCAGGTGTTGTCTGCAAATGGACTTTTAATGACTCTGGCAGACTTTTTGAGTTATTCTCCTCTCATAAGGCTTCATAGATTAAAACTGCTAGACTTGCATGTTAGTTTTCTGTGTTTATTGTTTCCCCTCTAATTGCCTAGATTGATATTCCCTGGAAGCCCTCCTATGGGATAGGTAATGGATTACCTACATGCTCTGCTGTGGATTTAATTTATTAATGCTGGCTGACTGCGCCTCTGCTGCGCCGCACCGCGCTCACACCGCCTTATGCGACCTGGAGGCAGAGCGAGCAGCGCAATTAGAGCCTCATTTGTGCCTGTTTATGTTTTTTCTGTTAATTCAGTCTGAGCTATTACAGGCAGTTCCTTAAACTGACACCGCCTCAGTTGCCCTGAAATTGAGGCAAGCAGTGTATGAAAGTGATATAATTTCATAAGCTTTACACTAATCGTTTTCTGGTCCAATTATATAGCTCCCCTGTCAGTGCTTTTCTTGCTTTGCAATTAGCCGAAATGGCTAGAAAATGGGAGATTAGTTACTCAGTTTAGCAAAACACTGAAATCAATTTTATTGCAGCACCATGAGTGCGAACCAGCATTAGTAACCTAATTAACTGTTTATTTGATGTCTGATTTTATTAGCCAGGGTGCACGTCCTGCACTCTGCTGAGGCTGATTTATTCTAAATCCGTCTTTTTGTGGGTTTATTTGGAAGTCGGCAATTAATTGCATAGCCGTCAAATGTTTGGCTGCACTCGCTGTGTTTCCTGTGGTTTGAAATGTGCAATTTTAGAAATGAGCCGAGCATAACTGGTAATTTTCACTCAGATATGGCGAGGCAGGTGACAAAAGCTGTCGCCCTTCAGACATGGCATTACCTTTTTAGTATTTGTGTGTCTGCTTTTGTTTCACTGAATAGAGCTCTGTTTAGTATTCTACATCTCTGCAGACAATACCCCAGCTGTTTGGCACCGCTCCTGCCGTTGTCCTTTTTATGTGACACTTGCAAAAGCTCATCAGCAGCAATAAAGCATGCATTTTTTTTTTTTCAGCGCCTAAATCTGCGACTGCATGCAGAAAGATGCTGCCACTTCTTTTTTTTTTTTCTCCCTCAGGCGCTTAGAAATCATCGGTGGATTTTCTTCCCCATCACAAGAAGCTTGCGAAGGTGATGGCTTGTTCTCTTCCGCCCCGCGTTTGACTCATCTCCTCCAGCGGGAGCAGAGCCGGGAATAGAGTAGCAGAAAGAGGGAGGGGGATTGAGGGTCCTTCACCTGCAGTTGAGCTGGTTATAGCCCAGACAAGAGCCCTGATCCACACAGAGCTGAGCTGAACAGAGCAGAGCGGAGGTGTGGGAGGGAAAGGTCAGCCTTTTGCAAGAGAGAGGCAGGTGTGTGTGTGTGTTCGTGCTTGTGTGAAGGGGAAAGAAAATAAGTATACTGGAGTGTGCTCCGCTCGCCTGTTCCTGCGCGTGTGCGTGCCATCACGAGTAGGCTCCTATGCGCTTCACAGTGATTGAAAAATTTTCTCATTAGCTCGCCATCGAGCATAATTGTCCGTGAGAGGAGTCCGCTAAGAGCCTGCTGTATGATTAACTCAGCTCAGTTGACGGCCAGCCTTATGACCCCGCTGTGGGTTTTTTTGAGAATTAATTTCCATCAAGAATATGTATGTGCAGCGGAGAATGTGTGTTTTGTACCTGTGCATACATAGATGTGGCTGTACGGTGACACCAATCCAGCTGTTGGTCTTGATTTTTGGATGAATCAAATTTTATTGGCATTTTACTGGTTTTTGACAACAGTTATCTCTGTTTCCAGGATTCTAATCCGCAGAATACGTTCATGATTTTGTGTTCTGATTGTGTGCAGGTTTGATGTATGTGTGTGTGTGTGTGTGTGTGTGAGGCTGCCGACATGCCGTCGAGCACGGTGATAAAGGTGGCGTGAAGAGGCAGGTGTGACACTGAACGATGCCTGAGGGAGCCTCTTTAAGGTTGCTGCGCTCTGCGGCGACTGTTATACCAATGAACCACTCCCTGTCAGCTCCGGCACAATACTGGAGGAGGCACAAGCAGGCGGAGCGTCTCTACAAGTTCACTGCTGTGTGTGTGTGTGTGTGTGTGTGTGTGTGTGTGTGTGTGTGTGTGTGCGCAAGGAGAGTGTGTGTGCGTGTTTTGCAGTGCATTAGAAGCGGTGATGTTTCCCTGCGTTTGTGTCCGTCAAAACATTTTTTTCCTCTTTTCGGGTGTGCATTGTTTGCGCCATTAGCATTCATAAGACAGTCTCAGCCATACTGCACACACACACACACATACAAGTACACACACTGTCTCAGTGTGATGTCCTGAAGCCCGCTCAGCAGCTCTGGTCATAAAACCTGGAGTGCCCGTGGCCAGACTGAGCCGCACCGCTGTCAGAGCAACTTTTACACTCTGCGTGTGTGCATGTGTGATAGCTGCAGGACCAGCACTGAATTACTGAGCAGGCTCCACACTTTTTTTTTCTTCTTCATTTCAGACATTTAGCTGGCACTCCTATTCACAGCGGCTTCAACTGGCACCTCTTGTGCCTCAGAGCCACAGCGCCAAGATGATACTCGTCCTGTCACACCAGAATAACCATGAAAAAAAGTGCCTGGTGTGTTTAGAAGGAGTAAAGAGTCAAAGGGTCAAGATAAGAGCATCTAGGAAAGCGATATCTGCTGTTGAGAGGAGATTCTGTCTTAAGATGACCAACATACAGCAATAGATTTCCTGGATACAAACTGCATATACTCACACTCGTCCAGACTGAAATGCTACAGGCTGGAGGGGACATTTTGCTCACAAATGTGCTAAAATGTCAATTGGGCAGCTCAGATTTCAAGCTTGAAGTATTGAATTTACTACCATTATATCACTGTAGAGATCATATTTCTAACAAATATAACTCTTGGATTGTATTAACACTAAGTAACCTTAAGCGTTTGTAGTATTTGTCGTTGGTTTGGCCAGTCTGAACACGAGCAATGCACCAAATGGCGACCATTCCATGGCGCTACCCACCCATCACCATCCCCGTCTGGCTGCAGGCTCCGAGGTGTCACAAGAAGGAAGATTATAAAGTGAGCAGGGATTCCACTTGACCTTTTTTGGCTGGCACGGGGGTCGCGCCGAGATCATGTTGGGAGCAGCAGCCAGGCCTTGGCACCGCTGGGTGCCAGAGTCAGCGTGGCACCTCGCCCGCTCACCGAGACGGAGATTAGGGCAGGAGGGAGAGGCCGAGAGACACGCAGGGAGGAAAACGAGAAGCCTGAGCAAGGGTTGGTTATACAGCGTGTGTTGCTGTGAGGGAATGTACAGCAAGTGATCTGATGTAGAGCTCAAACAAGTGTACAGAAAATTAATCAGCAACTATTCTAATAATTCATTAATTGTTCATTTTTTCCAACAAAAAGTGCCCAACTGTGGTTACCTTTCAGCTTTTCTGTGTCTTCTTCGGTTTTTGACGTGCCGGTCCGACTGTCAAGATATTTATAGACCAGATGATTAATCAATTAATGGGGCAGACAATCGTGAAATGAATTGATCGTTGAAGCAGTAATTTAAAGTTTATCGTCCTCGCTTGTCAACTGCAGGCAATAGAGTCTAGCAATAATATCACATTTTCACAGTGTAGAGTAGAGCCCGACCGATATTATTGGCCCAATAATGGCCGATCACAGCTGTATCGGTCTTCAACAGTATCTGTATCTTCTTTTTTTTTAACATAACACAATGCAGATTGCTTTTATTTGTTTGCTTTATCGGCAGAATTCTTTGATCATTTTTCTTGATTCATGTCTAATATTAACATATTTCGCTCTCTGTGTGTTTTAATTTATAATAATCTTAAATAACAGCTGAAAGTTTACTATTTCAGTGCCCTGATATCATTTTGGACAGTTTGTTAAGCTCTAAAATATCCTGCCTTCATTACATATCTTGGTTTGTGTTAACCACTTGGAGGGATCATGCAAAAAATGTGTATTTATGTATGTATTCTGTATTTGATATATTATATTCTTTATAAAGAATATCAGCCTGTATCTTTTGGATTTTTTTTTACTCCTAGTATCTTCATCGGTCCCAAAAATCAAGTATCGGTCAGGCCTTAATGTAGAGTCAGAACAGGGCTAATTAAAGCAGCGGTTCAACAGAATAGTTTAGTGAAGCGCACACAAAAATTCAGCTTTAGTTAGACAGCTGGAAATCACATTTACTGCATCAAATAAAAAGACCTTTTCTCCAATATTGTGTCAATATTTTGCAGCTCTGTCGTTGTTGGCGTTTTCAGATGTCTGCCCTGCCCAACCAGTGTCACCCTGTAGTTCAGCAAGAAAGGAATTTGCTGGAAAATAGAGATTGTACGCTAGACGATTTGAAATTTATGTGCCACCAAATGGCAGAGGATTTTCAGCTGAGAAATGCTATCTTCCCCCGCTGCTCTCTGAATTCCTAATGCTTGGTTTTTACGAGGTTGGCAGGGGTGCCTTCTCCTGTTGCCTCTGCCGCACTCCCATCTCTGTGCTCATCCATTATTTATGGCGCATAGGCACGCATAGCCCCAGAAATACACACTCGCCACACTTTTACTTTTTTTTGCTCCGGCACACAAATATTTTCAGAGTTGCTGACAATCCTGACTGCTGTCAGTCCACGCGACCTAACCCCTGACCTCCCTCACCCCTAACACCACGGCGCTAACCCCGTGCCTCTCTCGGTTGCAGGTCAGCAGGGGTCATGAGGGTGTCGGAGGCCCCGGTTGCTGTTCAGAGCAGCTGAAGCAGACATGGGCAAAGAAGTCTCGAATGGCATCGGTAGGCTCGGCCTCATCGACTTCACCAGCCACATCCTCCTTCGCCACAACCACCACTGGCTACGCAACAAGTACGTCTCCTGTTTATTTCTGTTTGACAGGAATAGTCAGTCAGGGAATGTGGTAAACACTCTCAATATTGCAAAAGTCAACAGGGTTTCTGAAGGCCATTAAAATTGAATTATGAAGTTAACATTACTTTTATAAAGTTGGATTTTACTTTTTGCTTTTAAATGTGTAAACATTAAACCAATAAACATGAATGCAAATTGAGCATGTCCTTTTATAGATGTGAAATAAGTCTTTGAATTACATTCATAATGGTCTTAAAAATGCCTTTAAAAGTCTTAAATTTAACTGGTTGAACCTGCAGAAACCCTGGTCAAGTTTCATTACAAATTTAGCCCAAATTTTATTGAATTTTCAAAAAAAAAAAAAGTGCCACCAGAAAATGCAAATTAATGTGTCCATTTCCATCAGCTACTGTTATGTGAATATTAGAACATGGCCTCTGTTGAGACAAACAGCTGCTGGAGCTAATTCTCCAGTTGGATACCATTAAAACAGTGCGGAAAAGGGCGCCTGTCAAACCTCAAATGAACCAATCGATGCAGAAAAAAATGATGGAAAAATGGCGTTTCTATTTGTGGCGCTGTAAGAATATCTGAGAATTTCGCTCATGATTCATTCAGAAGATGTGGGAACTATAAGCCACAATCTAAATATAAAACACTTTGTCATGATAAATGATTATAACCCTGTTTACAAATGAGTCACTTCACAAGAACGGAGCAGGATATACTGTAGTATTTTATCTCTTAGATCAGATGCTCAGTCATTGTCTTAGATGGTATTTTTCAAACTGTTCACACTAATAAACCCAACCTCTGCACACACACACACACACACCTCAATATCCATTTCCTTTAAACCTTCACAATGCTACACATTCATTCACACTGACTCACCACTTTTCACAACAACATGCCATTTCCTGTTATTCTGACATGATCTTAGTCCCCAAAATTTTAAGTAAATGCAATGCCAGGTCCATCAAAAATAAACAATAACTGAATACATGTGCGGCTTAACTCTAAACTTAAGCCTTGATTTCTTTCTGAGTCAATTTGAGTCTGTTCACATTAACATGTGCACTATGTGGTTGTAGCTACAACCATAGTGTAGTAACGCAAAGTCCTCTTTCTGGGAAGCGACTTTTTCTGCACCAGCGCAGAGTGCGGGTTGATCATTTAAAAAACAAAATACTATTTTGTGTGACTATGACTTTTTTCTTTTCGCTGTGGTCTTGAAAGAGCTATTGAGTATCTTTTTTTTTTTATACTAGAAGTTGAAAATTTTCATGTTGTGGCAACTTTACAGTGCTGCTGAGTCCTAAAACCCAGAAATGAGTTGGCATATTAGCACTTCCGGTTCCCTTCCGGTTGCTAACAAGTGGCTAAATGAGACTGCAGAGGTTCTCATTAAATGCCATCACGTGTCAGAAAACATGTCAATATCATGAAACTTTTGTTTGCTGCAGAGCTTATTTTCTGCACTGGTCCAAAATCCAGTGGTTAAAACCTCATTGACTTTTTGTGGAGGGAACCAGAGCGATGCTAACTTCCGGGTTGACCTACAAGATCACGTCATCCCTGCAGTGCTGATTTTAAACTCAACAAACTACAGTAAAACTCAAACATTTATGTCATTGTAAAACCTAATGGGATGCTTTGCTTCAGTGTCAACATTTGATTAAGTATTAACTTAACCTGTGGATTAGCAAGAAAGCGGAAATTAATTCAGATCAAGCGCAGCAGTTATTCTGTAATGCGCATGATTAGTTGTGAAGTTACTCTGCTGCTACAGTGCTGCAGCATCTACTGATCAAAGCAAATGGCTGTCATTACATTCAGTGGATAGTCCATAATATGATACAACCATATTAAAGAAGCCATAAATATACATTATAAGAAAAAATCTGGTGAATTGAGTTTTCAGTCTCACTCATAAGAGACCAATTTGCTGCTGCCTAAATTCCCAGACGTTCCCTTAATGTAACACTGAGGATCTAATGATGATCCATATTACTTATGCAGTCGAAACATCAGGGATTCCAAACAGGCACACGGTGCAATTACCTCAGCCATGAGAGACGAGACGGTGAAATTTGAATGCATCAAAGTCTGAAGCCAAATTTAGTCCAACACTCCAGTCCCACGATAAAATGTGTTTGGAAGAATGAATGATTCGGTGAGGGACAAAACAGCTATCTATCACAAGCC
>JAJHUR010106541.1:1384-12132 GCA_027495735.1 Lutjanus campechanus
TATCCCCTGTCATCCAGATAAATCATACTTCACAAGATGTAGGGAATTCATAGTCTCATGTTCTTTCTTCTCCTCAGGTCTCCTACTATGGCGGGTGGTCTGTTTGCTGTGAGCAAGAAATACTTCCATTACCTGGGGACATATGACACAGGCATGGAGGTGTGGGGAGGAGAGAACCTGGAATTCTCCTTCAGGGTATGACATGATGTGTGTGTGTGTGTGTGTGTGTGCATGTGTGTGTATTTTCATGTATTCTGCATATGTAACTCTTGAGATTTATGCAAAGTAGGCACAATTCATATACTGTCTCCATAATGACGTGAAATGTGTGCAGCTTTACACAACACAGCAGTAAAAAGGCAGGCCAGATCTGCTTTACATTTACCAAGAGATTCATCATGTGACGACTCCTCATTCCCTGTGAAAACCATCCTGAAAGAATTATAACTAAACAAGCAGTGAAAACAGGCCAGATACTCTAATACTTTAATTGCAGTGAAGAATTTGAACATCTCTTCTCTCAGAGAACCACAATCTCCCAAAGGGAAGGAACCAAAAATATTTCCTTCAACAACAAAACAGCTTTTCTGTTTCCAAACTCCTCCACAACAAGGCTGTGCTTTGTGTTGCCTGATTGAGTGATTGAATCATAGCTGAGAGGCTAACCAAATCCTCGTGCTGTTGTTGATGTTTCTTAGATTTGGCAGTGTGGGGGCAGCCTGGAGATCCACCCGTGCTCCCATGTGGGTCATGTGTTCCCTAAAAAGGCCCCTTACTCACGGAGCAAAGCTCTGGCAAACAGCGTGAGAGCTGCTGAGGTCTGGATGGATGAATACAAAGAGATCTACTACCATCGAAACCCCCACGCACGACTGGTGAGTCTGCACAGATGGTGTGCGTGTGCATGTGTGTATGTGTTAGTGGTATCAAACATAACAAAAGCTATTTTTAAAGGGATAGTTTGGATTATTTGAAGTGGGGTTGTATAAGGTACTTATTGATAGTCAGTGTATTAGCTACAGTAGATGCCAGTCAGCAAGCCCCCAGTTTGGAGTAGTAGAGAGGAATGCCAGCACAGAAGCTAAACAATGTACTGGTGTGGACAGGGTCAGAAACAAAAGGTATTTTAGCCACTTCAAAAAGGCCCACCTAAAAAATCTATATCAGTTTAAGCGTACACTATATTGAGAATTTTTTCACCACTTTACTTTGATGTCAGACTGCCTTTTCTGACAGAAAACCACCTGTTATATAAGCCAAATATCACTCTCTCACCTAACTTCATAGGTGAAATCAGTCATTTTTACCTTGCAGAACATTGGAGTTTGTGGCCTATTGCTGCCTCGATCTTTTAGTCTGTATGTGCTGTTGTATGACTTTAGTGTTTCAAAAGGTTAGTTCAGATTCACCAAAGGTAATGCACTATCAATAAGAACCTGACACAACTCCTTTTCAAATAATCAGAACTATCCCTTTAAGCCATCTCATAACAGATTCAATCATCTTCCTTCCTTTATGGATTATTGTGAAGGCAGTGTATTTTTGTTACAGCTGCAGTCATGCAAAACTGTAAGATCACTTGATTTCACCACCATGACTTTCTCTGTCACACACACACGCTCAAAATTACATGCATTCTCTGCTCTCACAAACTACACACACATATTAACACACTGCTCTCCTGCTGTGGTGTAAAAGCTCTCCTGATTAAATGACACTTGGGATACATGAGCGGCAGACACCCAAGGTGACAGGGGTGTCAGGGCGTTCCGGTGTGTGATTACCACCTTTCCGTGTCACTCGGTGCCAACGGGTGTCACCCACCTGTCCTTGACAGGGTGAGAGCGGCGCTAACCTGTGGGGTGCCCTGCCTTTGTGTGTATGCATGCATGGGAGGGGCCGGGCCACTGTGTGACAGTGTAGTTAAGGGGAGAAGCTCTCTAAACACAGATCAGGTGGCGCTCATCTCCCTAAGAGGAGGCAGCTTTGCCAACTTCACAGTGGTGTTACAAACCTAATATAGCAAACACTGCTGCTCCTTTTCTTCTTAAAGGTAGACACGTCATACATGCAGAGCTTACTTAAATATTTTGCAATAATATATATATTTTTTATGACACAGTTTACCCTTTTTTCGGAATTAGGACTAACAATTATTTTGATTGTCATTTCAGCTGTCAATTATTTTCCTGAATAATCAATGAGTTGCTTGGTCTATAAATTGTCAGATATGGTGAAAAATGTCGATCAGTGTTCCCCAAAGTCCAAGGTGACGTCCTCAAATGTCTTGTTTTGCCCACAACCCAAAGATATTACATTTCCTGTCATAAAGGAGTAAAGAAACTAGAAAATATTCACATTTAAGAAGCTGAAAATTGGGCTTAATTTTCTTAAAAAATGACTCAAGCCGATTAATCGATTATCACAATATTGGTTAGATTAATTAAATGATTTATACGTAATCTATTAATCATTGCAACTCTATTTGGAATCACATACTCGCAGCACTTTACACAGTTATCTTTGATTATTACCATAACAGAGCAGCCTTACTTTCCAGCATTTTACAGTATAGTATATACATATTTAAATCACTTAAACAAATTTAAAGGAGCCATAACAATTACACATCAAAAATGAGTACTGCAGTTGAAATAGCGAGTTGGAGCCATGGATGGTATATTAAATAGGTTTAATCCCTGTTTAATGTACGACCTATGATGGAAGCTCCCCCATCCCCTCCTCCCCAGACTCGAGGAAGCTCACGTGTAGCATGTTTCCTTAATCGCTGATGACATATTTTTCATTTAATGTTTATTACAGTCAAAATATTACAGATTTCTCCTTTAAACAAAACAAGGGTGTTTTCGAGAAATACATTTTCCACTTTTCTGGCTTAAGCCATTTCCTTATAATAGCTTTTCTAGCAGCAACACAAACACGCCAAGCAGTTATTTTGTTTTTGTATTTATAGTTGTTGAAGGCTAAATTCCAAAAGGAGCTCACCCCAATAAAAAGTCATTTTTGTCCCAAAATATAGACAAGAAGTCTGTGTAAATCTTAAGCCAAAATGTATGCACTTTTACAAACACAAACCACACAAAACCTACACAAACCCAAAACAAATGGTTGGGATTTGTTTTTTCTGAGCTTTTCTGGCCTTTTCAGCAGTTATAAATAAATTAGTAATCTAATTAAACTTTGAACATTAAGTTTATCAAAGAATTTTAATTTAAATTAAAAAACAATACAGAATTCTTTTCTGGTGTACACATGTATATGTATATATGCATATAAACAACTTTATATAGTGTTTTGTTTTATTTTTGATTCTATTCTACTTTGAATTTAATTTATTATATATATATATATATATACTGTATATATATATATGTACAGTATGTTGTGTGTGTGTGTAGCATGAACTACAACTCTCATGTCATAGTGCATTGCATTGTGTAATGATATTATGAGCTCGATACCTTGAAAAAAGATATTAATATTCCTACTGAATCTCTTGACCAAAGGTGTATATGTAAAGTTCCCCTTTTTGTCGTTTCTGGATCAATTAGCTTCTTTTTGCAGAGATAAAGTCATGTAGTAAGATGTTTATATGTGTAAATTAGCAATTGAGGTTTGGTATGACTAAACTACACCTTCATCTTTACTCCTAATTTGGTCCCGAGCCAATATTTTAGCTAACTTGAGTCATTCTAATATATATATTGATTTCTTATTTGAATATTTCTTGTAGGTGATTACATTTTCATCCTCTCCAGAGCAGAAAACATTATAGTAGGGTTTTCAGGATGACATTGTCACAGAAACTGTCATGTTGATGAGTTATCTGTCAGTCCATGTGAGTTATCTGTAAAACTTTTGGTTAATTAGGAAATTAGCCTTGGCTGCAATCTCAAACATATTTACATGGAAGTGTTCATTAATATTTATGTCCCATTTAAAAAAACAACAACAAATAAATCTCAAATCTCAATAAACTAGATTTAAAATGCAGCAGAGGATCATTGTCAGGAATGACTCAGACAAAAGAGTGAATCTGTAAACATGTTTCTATTGTTTTCCCTCTGCCTCTTTACACTCTCTTAATTGGCACCTCTCTGGCCTCTTGTGTGCATCTGATTGGCCTCTAGTTGCTCCTTAAGTTTTTTCACTGACCCGTTACTGATCCATACACTGGATTGTCATTGTTACTCTTTAAGTAGCAAGTAGTGTGCTAGTGCTTAATTTTGACCTTGTTGGCCTCATGTACCGCAGTTTATCATTGTCCTTTGATGTTCCTCACTGGTTCCTCCCATTGATGACAAACTCTCTCCTTTGGGAATCCCTCTCTTGAGCAAATAAATTGATGAAGGCCCAATTAAAACTGTGTTTGGGCAAACCACCAGCATCCATCAACCTGCGGTGCTGCTGAACCCTTCCTCCAGCAGGGAACGTGTGGCGAGCATATGCTCACCTGCAAATCAAAGTGTTGTTCTTTGTGTTTTTCGCTGCACTGTAACTCACCAGTCACGTAGTGCACGCGTATGTGTGTGTTTATTTGTGTGAACCTAAGCACACACATATTGCTTGCATAACACCCAGACACTTTCTCTTGTTTGACCAGGATGCAGGAGTGGCTTTATGTTGGGAGCTCTGTTTGTTTGAGGGTGTGTTATTATCAGGGACATAAATGTGTAGAGTTATGGAACAACTATAGATGGTGCTATTGTATACCATTTCGGCACAGAACATGCCATGTCCTCTGACACTGCAGCTGTCTGACTCTGACTACATTAAGAGCATGCAGACGTGCGGTCTTTTACAAGGTGCTACTGACAATTATCATCATGTAATATCCATAGTACAGCAGTCCTGTTCTTCCCCGTATTGTTTTGCATCTTTGGGCATTGAGGCAGACAAGTGGAACAAAAATAATATGGTGGAACTATCATTTGTGGTCTGTGTTTCTAGGAGGCATTTGGAGACGTGACAGAGCGGAGGAAACTGAAAGAGAAGCTGGGATGTAAGAACTTCAGGTGGTACCTGGATAATGTTTACCCCGACATTAGCGTCCCGGAAGACAAGCCAGGCATGTTTGGAATGGTGAGAACACATTGTCGCTGATTATCAGGTTTAAATGAAGAGTATGAATTTACCAATTCTCACTAGCTTGGTTGAACTGAATCAAGCTGAGCAGTGCAGACAAGAGACATCTCAGACTCATCAAAAAAAAAAACTTTAAAAGTAAAGAGTTTGATGTTTCCTTACATAAAGATGAGCTGTGGCCTTCATTTCCTCCGTAAGCTATATTTTATACATAAGAAGATCTGTTGATGTGACTACTTTTTGCTTGTTATAGCTGAAGAACCGGGGCAAGGCCAACTACTGTTTTGACTACAACCCTACAGATGAACACATGGTGGTGGGCCAAAGGGTCATTCTCTACATGTGTCACGGCATGGGCCAGAACCAGGTAATGAACATCAGTTTTTCAGGCCATAAACCACAAAATGTTTCGAATGGTCACAGTTTTATTTGAGAACAATGTAGTCTTAATGTTTCACATGTATTTGCTGACATTTTTCCACTTTACCACATAACAATTTATGTGCAAAATCAAAGCACACTGTATGCTTTCAGTTTAGACAAAATCCTCTCAATTTGTTGGGTCAGTGGACTAAAAAAATGAAAATGAAAAAGTTACAATTATATATAATTATTATATTCTTGTAGGAATCACCTGGCTTAGTCACTAGCCTCATTTTGATATATCTCCCCCTTTTTATTACACTTACCTAAGACAGCTGTAATCATGGTCTTCAATAGCTGCTGAGACTCCCTTAAAGTAATACGAGGTTTCACACTAAATCACAAGGGTTTGTAGTTGTATTCTTACAGATCTCAGAGTAGTTGACTTGTTCTATCCCAGAATGAAAAATGATTGCCCGGTTAACACAAAGGAGAGTTTCCCAACACCTCTATACCCTCTGGTTGACAGTAGTCCAGGAAGCACTGTGAAATTTACCATTGTTATTCCAGCAGCCCTCTGCGGACACACACTGATGTTGTCTCTGTAGGAAGTGGATTCAGCAGTGCTTGTGTTGTGTGCCCTATGAGAGTACTCTGCATGCTGCAGAATCATATTCATTCCACACTTTGATTCATAGTCTGCGCACACACCTGCAGTACATGTGAGTGTGTGTGTGTGTGTGTGTACACAAACACGGACACAAAGCCATCTCTCAGTACACTGTGTCCATTTGCTTTGATGTTGCTTATGTTTTGACACATATACATGCATGCATGAATATGCATGTGTACATATACATGAACACTTTCTCTGACAGTGACTCAAATCACATCCTCTTGTCCTAACTGAAATATTTCAAAAATTAAATGGAAGTTGTGATTCCATCAGTTGAGTTGAAATGACAAATGGACACCTGAGCCATATGCATGGAATCTTTCTTTTACTCTATTTCTTCTTCAGTAAAATATTATTTCAAGTGAGATTTAAAACTCATTTTGAATACAGTTTTTCCATTCAGCTTTTATTTGACATTTCACATTTTGCATAAAAAGATGTAAATATTTAGATTGAAACCCAGCTGTTTGTCTCCTCCCGCAGTTCTTTGAACTCTCCTCGGACGGTGAGATCCGATATAACACGCGGGAACCGGCGGGATGCGTTGTGGGTGACAACATCAGCACCTACCTCACTGTCCAACAGTGTAGAAAACGAGGGCAATCTATACCTGCAGACCAGAAATTTGCCCTCCGAGAGGTAAGGAGCATATTTCGTCTTGTTTTTAGTGTCTGACTCTATTAAGGATGCAAATAACAATTATTTTTGATGACTTTCATGATTAATAGATTAGTTGTTTGGTCTATAAGGTGGTGAAGAATGTTGCCTACTCTTTCCCAAAGCCCAAGGTGATGTCCTCAACTGTCTTGTCTTGACCACGACCCAAAGATATTCACTTTACTGTCTTAGAGGACTAAAGAAATGAGAAACTATTCAAATACGATGAGCTAAAATCAGGAGAATTTAGATTTTTTTTTCATAAATTAATTGACTATCCTAATCAGTGCAACTGCAGTCTATCTATTAAATCCAGAGGTGTGTGTGTGTGTGTGTGTGTGTGTGTGTGTGTGTGTGTGTGTGTGTGTGGCCAGACAATGGTGAAGGAGTAATGAGACAAAAAGTGGCACAGTGGCAATGAAAGTGCAGGATGGAATGAGTTCCACATTTTTTGTTACTTTACTTCTTGAACCACCTCTAATGTTTGACAATATTCTGAGAACCAGTTCTCAAACACTGACTGTTTGTAGCCCCTGTTTTCCAACTCCACACCCATCCAGTCACTTATAAACCTCTCGTCTGTCTGTCTTTTCTCGCTGTTACAGACACTTTACTCATGGTACAGGTACAACTGTGTCCATTGGTAGGGTGACATATAAATACTATGATTATTTTCTTTTAAAAACCAGTCATGAAAATCTCGGTTAAATAGGCTTTTGGGAATATATATATATGCTAGACCTTTTTCATGGCAGCCATATACACAGGTGTTATCAATGATATACTAATTAAAAGGTGCAACAAAACCAACAGGAGACTCAGGAAGATGTCAGTCAATCACAGTCTATACATGGCCACATAATAGGGTTGCACAATTAATCAAAATGTTATTGTGCAATATCCAAATCGCAGAAATGGCAGTTTTTTGATAAAGAATAATGTGACAAAAGAGCTTTATAATGAAGTAGTGTAGTGCTGCAGAGAGGCCCTAGCCTACAAATCTTGTTTTCCAGATGTAAGAAAACATGTTTGTTTGGTACAGCCCCCAGTCAAAATAAATATTGTGATGCAAAAATGATCACTCCCACTAATACTGAATCATATACCAATTGCAAAATAATTGCAATATAATTTTTTATTATTTTTTTAATCATATTGTGCAACCCTACCACACAGTCCTGAGAAGAGGTCTAATTGGCCAGATTAACTGAAAACACATGGTCCCATGTGGCCAACATGCACAATAGCAGCTCTGACTCTGTTTAATCTGAATGGAACTGAACCTTAATAAATATCGTTGGTAACGCCTGCGTTTACACCACTATTTCATGTCCTGCAAAGAGGTTTAACGGCATATTAATCTAAAGCACTGTACAATCATCAGAATTATTTCTTTCCAAAATGTAATAACATGAATCCTTTAAGTGTTATTACTGAATTGAAGCTGAGAGAAGTGACTCACCAAGACTCTACCAGGACCACAAAGTAATTCATATTTCACAGTCAAATTCATATCAAGCACATAGCTGAGCTACTCCACAGGTATTGAGCTCCACTGCGACTGATACTAAACTGTAAATCACCGAAGCAGCAGCAGCAAGCTGGGTATTCACCACAATACCCAGCTGCGAGTTGTTTAGCATGTGTTCATTGGAGTCACTCCACACCGATGTCAGCAGCTAAACCACACTATCTAAATGTAAATGGATCTAAGAAGGACAGAGTGGATGTAAGAAGGGGTGCAAGAGGCAGAGGAGTTGGGAATTGGACAGTAGAGGGAGGGAGAAAAGAAAGTGAAGTGAACAAATATGCAAAAAATGGGAAACTAAACCGGCAGAGCAGTCAGGACAGAATATCTGTGTTACAGTAGTAGCTTTGGTGCTCTGCAAACAGTGTTGAAGATAAATGATGTTGTGATGAAAATAATCTGATCACTTTACCCAGCAGCTGTTTTCTCATATTAGACACGCATTGTAGAGCACTATTAGCTACTTTTTTATAACATTTTTGACAAATGGTACAGTATTGTATGATATGTTCAGGGACATTTGGTAAAAAGACAGGAAAAAACAGAACAGGACATAGTGACAATTAAAAAAAAACAACATACAATAAAAAAAGCAAACTCCCAATAATCAAAAATAAATAAATCCAAAGCCAAGATGAAAAATAGCAGGCTATCAGATAAGTATTTGTAAAGGAAAGAAAATTTGTCAGGACAACTGTATCAAGTGAGCAGTGTGAATTCTGAGTTTTTCATTTCTATGGAACAGCAGGCAATTAGATTTTTTCTTTAATTCGGCTATCAAAGGGTTTCCAAACTTTATAAAAAGTCTTTGTGGGGCCCCTTAATGAGCTTTTTTATTTTCTCTCTAACTTAAGAGAGCGCAGTAAGTCTTTGATCTAGAGAGTAAAAGTAGGTGGGTGTGCATCTTTCCATTTAAGTAAAATTAGTCATCTGGCGAGTGGCAAAAGTAATACAGACGGCTTTAGTCTTACACAGTATGCAAACATCTGTAATAGCTACTTTAAAAACGACTTGTTGGCCATTTGAGTGATTAACCAGCACGTAACTATTGTGTTTTACTTTTCTGATATTACTTAATAATGCATGTTGGCTGTTTTCAGGATGGGACCCTGTACCACGTGATGAGCCAGAAGTGTGTTCAGGCAGTGGACAAGACAGACAATGGGACACCAGCCCCCGCACTCCAACCCTGCTCCGACAGCCCTCTTCAAAGGTGGTTCTTTGAGGAGAGAATGTAACGGTATCCACCAAAAATATATCTGCAAAATTATTTTTCATTCAGGACCAATATCCTGAGCAGGGATATGGGTGTATTGCATTGTAAAATGTTTTTTGATGTTTGCCTTGCCCTAAAAGGAGCCCAAAGGAGGAAGCTTCTATGCTGCCCTCCAAACTTCAACCTTTGCACGTTTTTTGTGCCAGCTGGATATAATGGACCAATAGGAAATCATACCAATGATGACGTACTTTGTAAATATACATGGTAATATTTTTTTCTTCAATGCTGTTGCTGGGAGACAGGAGCCTACTGGAAAATGTATTTTTCTACTCAAGGAGATGTTTGAGAATTAGTGGTAACATGTACAATCATACATGCTGACATATGTCTTGTTTTTCATTTTCCCACTCCACTACTGGTGCAATCTTTGAGAATTTAACTCACTTGCTTTATGCACACATCGACAAGCACTGAAACACGTGTGCACCTCTCTGAACGAAAACAACTGCTTTATACCTCTGTCGACAAACTCTCACACTAGTAGCTTACATCATGGTGAGTTATGGAGCTGCAGCAGGAGGCATTTCAAAACATTTCACATCTTCTCCTGTAGAGGGGGCCGACGCTCCTCTCTGCAGGGTCCTTTCTTTCACTGTGCTCCCTGTTTGTCAAGAGAAAGTGGGACAAATCTTCAGGTATTTTGATAAGACCCCTTTTCAGGACATTTTGAGTGCTTGCTACTCTCACCATACCAGTGGCTTAGAAAAAAGCCTTAGATCACAGGCATTATGCAAGTACCTAGTACCTCTTTACTTAATCACCTAACTACTGATAACAGGAAAGACTCTTACTCTGCTTTGACTGATGTCATTTTGCAATGCATATTTATCTGAGGCAGAATGGTCATTTTGCTGGTTTTGTAGTAAGTTTTCTAATAGTTGTTTTTCAATGTAGCATACTTGCTTCTGTTTTGTGCTCTTTAATTGATACGCAGCCTCAGAAGACTAAATCATAGCCATATTTGATGGATTTACTTCATGTGGAGTCAACTATGTTTATTTTAAATGATGTATTTTCTAGATAAGACTAGATTACTGTTATTATTTCATAGTGTCGCTGCAGATGTGTCTCAACTTTAGTCATAAATAAGTGGGAATTTATTCACTTAATGCTGAATGCAAAAGCATAAACACTGAAAT